>JAAGWP010000460.1:0-10608 GCA_013266165.1 Fusarium graminum
CCCCAACCCCCACTGTGACCTTCTGAGCCAGTGAATGTTGTCTGTCCCCTATGATACAGCAGAAAATGGGTGTCGTCGATACGAAGAAGTAAAAAGATATCGAGCTCATTGACGAATAAAGACAGTCCATCTGGTCGCACCTCACAGAGGAGGGTATAGAATGGTACTTTGAGAGCTGTTAGTAAGGTCACTTGCTCCCTGAGTCACCCAGCAGGGCCAACACGGTCCCGTTCTGTTATCATGCCAAAACAAAACCCGAGATCTCCAGACTTCAGCTACCCATCACTCGATTCTCCTGGGTCATCCATCTATGGGTGATCTATTTGGAGAAACCACGAACCCAAATTTGGATTCGAGCCCGACACGGGATTCACATGCTCATCCCAGATGAAGTCATCGGGGACTGGAGGCCGTTGAAACGTTCCAGCTATTTCCAGCCATTTGGGGATCTAGTTTTTTTGAGGCTCAATGATCAGGCTCAACGCGAACGTGGCTGCCATGGAAGATGGAAGCCGGGAACCCCGGTGACGAGCACAGCACTGAACCCAGGGCATATGGCGGACCGCTAGTACGGATAAAGAACGCCATATTCCAAGAATAGCCCCTGCCAGCTCTGAGCCTTACACTACTGGACAAGCCGATCCCGACGTTACCTCTGCCACAATCAACTATCTTGTTAAGCTTTCCCACGAGATCGAATCGTTACATACTGACATAGCCACATATACGTATAGAGCTCTGATACTGTCATACACCCCGATGACTCCAGTCACACACAAGTTCTTTGACAGGGGCATGCCAAGCATGTAGGTACAGAGAGTTATTGCTGAGGTGATCATCCAAAAAAAGAGAATTTTTTGAAATTGCAAGCTCGGCCGACTCGGTCAGCCTAAGAGCTATCATCGTGGGTCCAGTGTGCAGATATTTGCTTTAGCCTTGACTAGGTGCATGATATGGCCCGCTGCACCTTGACGATAACAAGAGCCTAGGCTGCCAAGTAAAGCAACATGGCTCTTTTGGGCCAATCTTCCCCTTTGGGACATGGAGGGAGTGCCGTGAGTGGCTGCTATTCATCTGTCAGCAATACGGAGATCTAGGGACTTGGCACCAGGCCACCCACACCTCGTATCCATATCGCCATATTCAACAGCCACTTCGCCATGGGCTTATCAGCCCTGTCAACTACCCGGACGCCATTGGCCTGGAATAGAGTCGAAGTGACGAAGAACTAGTCGGCTCCGCCCTATCTCGCTTACTACCCAACAAATTGGGCCACCAGGCAAATGTAACTGCGAGATATAAGATATGCTCTGCCTCGTCCTCGGTCCCTTCTCTCATTATCTCATACACCAGCGTCTTTCGTTCATAGATTAGCTCTGTCAATCTACATACACCGATAAAGTACATTCGTTAATACTTCACCAATACCAAAAACAAACAATCACAATGAGATCTTCAGGAATCATCATCGCCGCTGCGGCCGCTGTTGCCAACGCTCACTACCAGGTAAGATTTTTTTTCTTTCTATTCAACTTTATCATCTTTCAGTCATACTAACTTACATGACTTAGGCCCCCTCTGGTCACGTTGGCTTCACCACTGTCTACACTCAGCCTGGCAACGCTACCAAGCCTACTGAGTACACTACCAGCACTGTCTACAGCACCAAGACCTACACCGTCACTCAGTGCCCTCCTACTGTTGTCAACTGCCCCGTTGGTCACGTCACCACTGAGACCATCGCCGTTTCCACAACTGTCTGCCCTGTTACTGAGGTTCACACTGAGGCTGTTCACCCCAACCCTACCGAGCCCAGCAAGCCTCATGAGCCTACTCACCCCGGTCAGGATGTTATCACCAAGACTCAGACTTACGCCTACCCTCACCCTACCAACCACGGCCAAAGCGTGACCAAGACCATCACTTACACCGTCCCTGTCGAGCACGGCCACAATGCCACTGCTGTCAACCCTCCTCCTCACACTCACTACCCCGTCCCTACTGGCGGTGCCCACCCCACCGGATATGTCCCTGTCCCTGTCCCTGTCCCCGCCCCTGGCCACTCCGGCAACCACGGTGGAAACACCCCTCAGGGCGAGCAGAGCGGCAACGATGATGGCACCGACAGCGGCAGCAGCAACGGTGGTAGCAGCAACGGCGGCAGCGAGGGTAGCCACAGCGAGGGTAGCAGCAGTGGAAGCAGCAGCGGTAACGGTGCCAGCAGTGGCTCTTACTCTGAGGAGGAGCACAAGCCTGCCGGCTCTGATGTTCCTGAGCCTGTCCAGACTGCCGGTGCTTCTATGAACGCCGTCACTGGTCTCCTTGCCATCGCTGGTTTCGCCGCTGCCTACCTCCTCTAAGCTGAGCATTCTCCGGTCTGTTGACCACACTTCACATTTTTCTCCAACACTTCTTACGATCCTTACACGATGCATGAAAAGCATAACATTTGGGCATGACTTGATTTTTTGGTTTGCGAAAGCGAACGGCGTTAAAGAAATAGGGGTTTATATTTCCGCTACGGCTACCATGGTGACTGGACCGAGCGATGACGGGATGGGGGATGCATTATATGAGATTCGGACGCGTATCTATGCCCACGACTTATATACTAATTTCTACATTTAATTCTACCTAGCGACCATTCATTTAGACTAGACTTTGATTCACATTATACCTCTAAAAAGGGTCTACTTTTCAAAATATACGCGGTTGCTTAAAAAATATCTTGAAAAACAGTTATCTATTGTCCACGAAGTAAAGTTGCTCCAAATTTCAAATGCCAAGGATGTACACCGCTGTGCCTCTGCTACTCCAAATCCTAAATACCAGGATAAAAGTACATAATCTTAAACATGAAATGAAGAAAGCCTCAACGCCCTGCTTTGCCGCATAATGCATTCAGAACCCAAGCTTGTGGAACATCCTGCTCTTGCTCGCACTCACTAACGTAACTCAAATACAGGGCATATCGAAACAACGCTTCCCTCAAGTGGTCTTGACTGATATCTTTCCCCACTCCCTTTTGCCAAGTACAAACATCTAATTCCCCCGCAGCCCACGAGTCCCCGCGCAAGCCAACCCATAGCGCCATGAGGAATGATTCGTCAATGGGTAGCTTCTGAGGCACGCTGCATCTGGGCGACCATATTGAAGGGCGGCGACGGCGGCGCTCGGGGTCTCGCGCGATGACCAGGAGAGTGTTTTGCGCAACTGCAGGGTCGAGAAATGAGACAAGCACTTCAAAGGTGCGCTTTGAGAGGATTGCGTTGAAGGCCCTCGAGGTGAGCCGGGCTTGTTTGCTGGCTGGGGGCGGGATGTTGTCCAGGATTTGGATAAGGATTTCTGTGGGGAGTGTATCCATTGCTTATGCTTGTCCCTTTACGGATACAGAACAGAAGGGTATCAAGATTGAAGATGCTTGTTATCAGGAATCGGAAGGATTATCTATTGCTAAATAAATGAGTTTGAGAAAGGCAGTGAAAAGACATAAGCGGCAATCATTACCTATATCTTTACTGCACCTCCCTATTCGCGAACAACCCCCTCCCTGGCCCATACAGGTTCTCATGTAAGACAAACCAACAGACAGTCAACAATCAACCGCAGGTCCACAGATCAAGTCAGGCGAGGAGGATTCAATTGGCTCAAGAGCCAAGAACTACCCTTGGCTAAGGATCCCTCGTAAGGACACTCGTAAGGACACTCAGCAGGGGCCGCGGGGGACAGTAAGCTTCAGCCGTTAGCCGAACTGACTGTACTTTTAGCCTCACGGGGTTTGCTACTTGTGAGATGCCCATGTGAAATCCTTCTACTCTGCTGTCTCCTCCTGCCACCATTCCTTCATCAGCCGTAACCGTTCTGTCCTCTCCCGAGCCATCCTCCTCCCCTCTTCCGTCTTCATCATGTCCTCCAGCAAGAGCAATTTATCATCGAAATGTTCCATGGTGTTCTCCAATGTCCGGCTCTTGGCGCCTCCAAATGCAAACGTCCTTGCAATCCCCACCGCGCCAATGGCATCCAGCCGGTCGGCGTCTTGCACAACGGCCAGCTCCGGATACGTCTCCACTAGAGCCCGTGTGCGAGCCGGGTCCTTGACCTCGGAAGAGTAGCTGACGCCTAGACAGATGGCCTGGACGGTGTCGGCGAGGGCCTGCGGTGCGCCGAAGGAGACAAGCACCGATGACACCATGCGGGACGGGTCCTCGCCGGGGCGGAGGTACTTCTTGTCGCCGACATCGTGGAGCAGTGCGGCCAACGTTACCAGAGACCGGCGTGCTGAAGGTGTATGAGATTGAATGTGGTGAGAAAGGTGAAGGACACGCTTGACGTGGTTGAAGTCGTGAGATGCATCGTAGTTGGACATGTACTGCTCAACGTACGATGTCACCTTGCCAATGAGGGCATCGTCAACCGGAAAGTCATCGGTGGTCATTGTGCAGTGAAGTCTTTGTGAAAGAGATATTTTTGAGAAAGGATGGTAAGTCTGCCGATAAGAGCAGGCAAATACTCTTTGTCAAGATACGTCTCATGAAAGGACGAGCTTTGCTTAGATGATATGTGTTGTAAGTGATGGGGGTTTGAAATCAAAAACACTTAGATAATAACGTGAAAACTCAGCCCTGACCCAGACCTGGGTTTGTAATCAGACCTCTATAGTGGTTGACCCGAACGTTTCAATTAGCAAAATGAATACTGCGATATAGTAAAAGTGAAGCTTGAAATGATAGGCCGGTTGTATTTACCGGTGTAGCAGAAAAAAACGTGGTGGTAACGCGTGAAAGAGAGGCATGGAGTGGCACGACGGGTACCCACGTGACAGTGACAGGCACTAACAGATACCTTGGTTTAAACAGTAAATACGAAATTTGACACAGAGATTAAGATCTTAGTAGTTACATCTAGTTATTATGGCATGTCAACTACTGCTAGGGCCGCCAACGCCTTGATATCCCCAACCTCATTTCTACTTCGTTCGCGAATATATTTGTCTGGAGTATCCGCCTGTACCTTAGTCAGGCACTTCACAGCAGTCGATTTGGGTGCATATAAGCACCCCTAGTCTCGCCCATTGATGTCCTTCAAGGTCGTCAACTCACAGAATACGTCAAGAGATATACCAAGTTTGGTGCAAGGCTACATGCTGGCCGAAGGATCACCACAGGACTGGCAACATGGACAGTCACAACACCCACTGAGACATGATCCAGTATTTCCAATAATAGAAACCCAAGTTCTGTCAAAAACGATCGCATTCAGACGATCCTCAACGCACTCAGGATCATCTCCGTTTAAGCAAAAGCATCCTCCGACAGCAACAGAAGACCATCATCAAGATAGTATGCAGGACCGCCCCGAGTGCTACCTTGTCTTTGTCAAGTGATTGCTATTCTCTGTGGGGACATGGCATACTGTGCTGTACTGTTTCTACGATATACCACAGCCTTACTCGTCAACAAGCATCCAGGCTCTAGGCTCTAACCCACCCGGCCATGCAGCAAAGAAAAAAGAGTCACGCTCTGAATCAAAGTCCCGCAACAGAAGATCCTCTTCCTCTGGCCAAGGAAAAATACTGTAGAAATGCCCTCGCAGGCAGTCCTTACGGACAAAGACCTGGCACACAGAGCGGCGGTGGGTTGCTGTGATGCTCCCCGAGTGAGTGTGACGGACCGCACATACCCGCCGAAGCTAAAAGTCATAGCATGCATAGATTTAATCATCTGGATGAGCAAAGGGCCCGATGTCACTGATGCTAGGCCCGGATGGTAGAGGTTTCTCGGGCACTCGCGGACGGGCCGTGGAGGGGAGATGTCATGGCATGGTGAGAGCTGGACCCATTGTGCTTATCTTGTTTCTTCTACTACCTACTGTACCTCCGCAAACTGCTTAGTATCAGAGACTTCCGTCTGCATAGACTTGAGGAGCCCTCCAGGGATGTGAACGGAGGGGGCTGGATATGGGGATACACACGAGGCCTCGTATGTACAGGCCACGGCCAATCCGCATGTCTCTTACGGCCTACTATTTTGTAGCCACGGCACTAGACCATTGAGTAGCGCAGATATGATATGCACCTTTTGACATGGAATAGACGGAGCATATCGTTCCGCTATTGAAGCTGAAAAGAGAGAAAGAAGCAAAGACTAGTCGTCGGTCTTGTGATTGTAAGCGTCTGATTTGCTCAGGTTGACCGCATGAACTTGAGGGTTGCACTACAGTTTGCCCGCCCAGAGAGTGGTCAAAAGCAGTGCAGTGCGGTGCAGAGCAAAGCAAGGCAAAGGCAGGACATTACGGCAGATGCAGACGCAATGTGCATAGAGATGAGCCCTAGACCTTGCATGATCCATAGATTGAATGTGCTGACCGCACACGAAATCAAGACTGCGATGCATGGCTGAGATGCATCTTTTGTCAAGGTGGGGATGCCTTGACAACGTCGATATACAACAGCCCATTGGCCAGCCTGCAGCGTGACGAGAGTTAGCATATAGGCGGTGCCACAGGCCAATGACGACGTTGGAATAGACGCTGTACGGGGGCCACCCTTTGGGCCTGTTTAGCGGTGCCTGGCTTCTGATTGGCGCAGTGTTTCCTGTGGCTGCTTCTAAATATTGCACTGTTTGATGCAGACGCACGCACTTTCTTGCCCCACCCTCTCTTTCTTAACCGCCCACGCTTGCCTCTTGAGTGTGATGGGCCGGGTGATAGACATCGACATGAACTCTGTATCTCCTTGTCTGCGCCCTTTGATTGGGTTGTTTTTGCTAATTGAGAACCAAGCCTATACTCTACGGTCCCACGGTTACCTTGTGCCTATTGCGTATCCGTAGACTAGGAAATCCCAGTGTTGACTTGACATCCACATGGAGGGCCATCCAAACACTACGGCCCTGTATGACGGCCGCTTCTTATAAACAGGACCAACACCCCCAAACAGCTTCTCTTCTTTTCTTTCTCTTCTTCAGCAAGTCTTCTTCAATCGAATTTCCGGTTTCTGTTCTTGGGTTTTCCCCCCCCTTCCCCCTTGTGCTTTTCGTTTTGTTCCCCCGTAGAGCCGGTCTCTACTATCCTTCTAATTTCATTGTCTCTAATCAAACGAACCTCACCTCCATCAACTTACAAGCTCACTCACAAGTTGCCGGTCAGCTTTAGAGACAACAACCCTTTTTTGTTTAACGATTCGTTCTATAATCATCTAATTTCAGAAATCACGGATTTCACTTGCTCGCGCCAATTTTCCAATATTTTGCACTATTCAGCATCATCCAGGATACCCATAATAATCAACTAAAATACAAGTCAACATGTCGGCTATTCAACTCTCTTTCTCTCTCCGCGTCTCCTCTGGCGTCAAGACCGTCCATCTTCTCGGTTCTTGGGACGGTTACGTCGGTCAGCTCCCTCTCTCCAAGGACAAGTCCTCTTCAAAGTCCGGCTCCTGGAAGGGCACCTTTCGATTCCAGAACTCAACTCTCGAGGCTGGCCAAAGATACTGGTACTACTACATCATTGATGGCTACCACGTTGCCCACAACCCCAGCGTCTCCTCAACCGTTGAGCCCACCACTGGCCGTGAGCTGAACGTTCTCGACGTTCCCACCGACTCCCACAAGTCTTCATCCCGCTCCTCGTCTTCCAAGTCTTCCTCCAAGTCGTCTTCCTCTTCCTCGTCAAAGTCCTCATCCAAGTCTTCCTCGCACAAGTCTTCCTCCAGCAGCAAGAGCTCAAGCTCCTCGCACTCCTCCAAGGACAAGGAGTCTCGATCATCGCGATCCTCGCGCCACAGCTCCAAGCTCTCAGTAGACATCCCCAAGGGCCGCCCCCTGTCAATCTCCCAGATCCAGGCCCCCAAGCCCATGTCTCCTCACGCGACCAAGCACATCTTGGATGCCTCCTACTACGACAACGAGGAGCTCGAGGAGCTCGCCGACCGCCTCGGTAGCGCAAATATCGAGGACCAGTACATCACCGACTTCAGCACCTCGCCAGTCTCCTCCAACGGCTCGTCTCTGTCATACCGCTCCGACAGCTCTTCGCCCAACTCGTCCCTCTCTGGCTACAGCACCCCCGGATCCGACGTCAGCTCTTGCACCTGCGAGCGCTACGGAATCACTCGCAAGGGCGAGCGTGTCAAGCTCGACTGCGGCGGATCTCGCTGTGGTTACGATGACGACAGCGACTGCTCCAGCGGTAGTGAAGACGAGTATGAGTACGAGGCCGTCTCTCCCGCCAGCTCCCGCCGCCACGGAGTTGTTGCATAGATGTGTCTTTGTGTGGAGGGTTCTTTGGCAACAGGTTGAGAGAACCTTTAGCCGTTCATTCCTTGTATCAGACATCCCCTGGCAGCACACCCGCGCCGGGATGACCTGACCTATGTTGTTGTGGTAATATCAGCAATCATTTCCTCTTCCGACCTGCGTCTTGTCTTCTGACGTGGATGGCACGCCGAGCTGGTCTCGAACGTCCCTCCGCGTAGATACCTTGATCGTCAGCTAGGTCGATGCTGCAACCGTTTGACGCAGTCTACAGACTGCGCAAGCGTAATTCTCTTCCTCACTCATGGTTCTTGAGTGAGCTGGGAGGCCTCGAAAGGGGCTGTCCCAGAATCAAACACTGTCAAACCCGCATGAGAATCTCATCTGTCTCGATGATGAGATGCCATCTCTTGTAGACAATTTCTGGACTTTGGTTTAAGGCCTGGCGATACGAAGGTCTGAACTAGCCATTACGAAGTATGAGGTGGATGACGGACAGTCATGAGCAACGATTGATGAATGAAATAGCTTAGCTGTCCAAGGATAGATGACGATTGAATCTATCCATGAAATGAAATAAACCAAAGCGTCTCTGGGTAAAAAGAACTAAAGTGATATGATATATGTGACATGACACTACGCCGCAAGACATAGTATTAACTAAAACTCCTTGGACTCGGTGTTTCGGTTTAAGTACCCCCACTATATCTACTATCTACAGGTGCTAAACAGGACCCTTCAGGGGGCGGGGATTTATGGCGGGGTAACTGGGCTCTCTGTTATCCATTGGATGTCCATGTCTGTACCATCCAACTATTTCCTGTCTACACCGTACTTAGACCATCGTTTCTGCATACAGCAAACACTCAGAGTTCCTAGTTACATGAAGCAACAGTCTTGACAGCTATCGGTAATCGTTACCAAGTTGAATTGATCACTCATCAGCAGTCTCCATCAGCCGCCCATACTATATATACCCTCGCACTAGCTTCCAGAGCTCCAGCTTCAGTTCCAGCTCTCACGTCTTCAACCTGACCCAAGATTCAACCTACTTCAAACCGCAAAAATGTCAGACGAGCAACTCATCCTCCCTATCATTGACTCTCACATTCACCTCTACCCAGCCTCCGAGACCGACTCTCTCTCCTGGTACACCCCCGATAACCCTCTCGCTGGCCAACACTCTCTCGAAGAATACCGCGAAGCCATCTCCTCAGCTCCATCCGTCCTCGGCTTTGTCTTCGTCGAGACAGACCGCAAGAATGACATTGAAACCGGTGCTACAGATGGGTCTGGCTGGGAACAGCCTCTGGCAGAAGTCTCGTGGCTCAAGCGCATTGCGCTTGGCCAGCCGCGAGAGGGCGAGGGCCACACAGCCGAAGATGCAAAGCTGTGTCTGGGTATTGTGCCCTGGGCGCCTATACCCAGTGGCCCTGAGGTTTTGGGGCGCTATCTTGATCGTGTGAAGGATGAGGCAGGTGAGGCCTGGCCTAAAATCAAGGGCTTCCGCTATCTGTTGCAAGACAAGCCTCATGGCACCATGCTGGACGAGAAGTTCATCGAGGCTGTCAAGCTCTTGGGTCGTCGCGGTTTTGCTTTCGATGTTGGTGTCGATCAGCATCGACGTGGAAAGAAGCAGCTCGACGAGGTGATTGAGTTTGTCGACCGTGTCCATGATGGTGTCCCTGAGGAGGAAAAGGTTACATTGGTGCTAGGTCTGTTTTTTGTTCTTCTTTTCATCACCTTCACATCCAACTGACAATACCCCTTAGACCATCTCTGCAAACCTGATTTCAGCGTCATCAACCTCACATCAGACTCAGGTTTCCACGCCTGGCGTACCGCTGTTTACACTCTCAGCAAAGACTCCCACGTCTACATGAAGCTCTCGGGTGGGTTCTCTGAGATGCCCGATTCCTTACGAAGCCAGGACCCCAACCATATCTTCGAGGCTACCCTTGGTTGGCTCGGTGTCGTTCTGGCTACGTTTGGTCCCAGTCGTATCATGTTTGGTAGCGACTGGCCCGTCTGCACCGTCAACAACGACAATGCATGGCCCCGATGGCGTAGCGTCGTTGAGCGCATGTGCTGGATGGCCACGCTAGGTGACGAGGAGCGTGCCATGATTTTTGGCGGAACAGCCAAGCAGGCTTATAAGCTGTAAGCTTAGTTTAAGACACATCCCGAGTGCAAGCAGTACATTTCTTTTCTTATATGTCTGATTTCGCAAATATGGCAATACTATGATGGAAGGGAAAGAATGTCGAGATGAAATGATATCCGGTAACAACGACAAAGAGAAAACTCCTCTGCAATGAAACTTCACGTCCGCTATATTCAATCCATGTATTTC
>JAAGWP010000462.1:0-53856 GCA_013266165.1 Fusarium graminum
GGGTGGGAGTGCTAGGTTCTCATTTTTCTTGGCCCTCGGGCTGATAGCGGGCAGGTTACTGGTCACTCACTGAGGAATACTGGAGCCGTAGCCTATTTTCGACGACATTTCAGGGGATCAATGTCAGATACAGGGAGAGCTGAGGGGCAGAGGAGCACAAACGCAATCGCACCGCCACATATGGGTCAATGACCTTGATCTCGGGTATGTACTTGGTTTGTCGTTTATCTGTCCTTGAGAGTACTTTTGATGGGATGCGATGGCGGGACCGATTGCGCGGCGTTTAATCCATTTTGTATGACATTGAGGTGAGAAGTAAGCTCAGACTAAGAGCTGAGCTCGCGATTGCAGATACTGGAACAAAGGTGAGGCCTGGTGAATACTCATACTGATGCCACAAAACCTATCAGGTACACAGCATATCAGTCAATGTGCGCCCAGAGCTTCTCAGGCACCATTAGGAACGACCACTAGATCGAGTGACAAAAAGGCTCAGGCAAGTTTAGTGGAAGATATAGTGGTACTTGACTCAATCCTTTTCTGCCTCTAACCTCTTATCCTTATCACGGTACCTTACCTTGTCTGGATTGGCGAGCAAGGGATCAGCCACATCAACTCCACCCGCCCACTTCCCCCTTTTAGGTCGGGGACAACGGGATTGGTAGATTGGCTTGTGAAATCAGAAAAGAAGGTGCAAGCTGGCAGGAACTCAAGTGCTCGGTAAAACCGTGGCTGCCCGCGACGGAAGAGAGCCGCAACAGCAGCAAACCCCCTGCTCCTCCTCCAATGAGCTGCGGAAAGGTGTCAATTCGTCCCTGACTTAGTGGAATAGCATAGCTCCAAGGGGACTTTGATACGCATGCCCGGATAACCGTAGGATCGCAACGAGAACGACCACGACGCTCCTTTGGAATTATAGCGATCGACCCGAAACCCTTCGACCTCTCGACAATGCACTTTATCTCTGCGGCCAAGGCCCTCGTAGCCGCTGCTGTCTTCTCAGCTGTTACTGCTCACAACATCGTCCTGCCCGCTCATGGTCGAGAATGCTTCCACGAGGCTCTCCACAAGGATGACACCATGACCGTCACCTTCCAGGTTGGCGATCGTGAATTTGGCAGCGCAGGCAACCTCGATATCGACTTCTGGGTATGTGTCCTTGCGAATAGGCAGATGACCAGGGATTCTAACTTATAGACAGATCACCAATCCTTCTGGCCAATACGAGACTAACGAAAAGAGTATCTCTAACGGCGACTACTCCTTCACTGCCAAGCATGATGGCAAATACGTCTACTGCTTCGGCAACGAGCACTGGGGTGCCAACACCAAGGAGGTTTCCTTCAACGTCCACGGAATTGTCTACGTGAGCGAGCATGAGATGCCCGCTGATCCCCTCGACCGCGAAGGTACGTACTCTCCTCCCTTCCCGGTCGTTCACAGAAACTTACAGTCCCTCAGTCCGCAAACTGTCCGATCTCCTTGCCCAGGTCAAGGACGAGCAAGAATACATCGTTATGCGCGAGCGCACCCACCGAAACACTGCCGAGAGCACAAACAGCCGAGTCAAGTGGTGGAACATGTTTGTTATCGGTGTCGTCATTGGCGAGTCCCTCTTCCAGGTCTGGTGGCTGCGACGCTTCTTCGAGGTCAAGCGTGTGGTTTAAGGGATCTATTCAAGGTTATGTGATCGCATGAGAAAGGATTAGTGCTGTTTGACAGATCGCAATTGCGACGGAACATCTTGGCGCAACGTTGGGAGAGCTCCGGGATGAATGAATGATCATACAAAAGAGCAGTTAGCAATCTGCGCAGAAGTGATAATAGAGAGCGTGTACAAAATCATTTTACGTTGACAAGACCCAACACTACTTCCATCTAGACTGACAGTGACTTTCTAAGACACTGGTGTTGGGGGAAACTGACATTTGTAGGGAATGCAGTAGTTTTGAAATATCATGTTCATTATTCAAGTTATCCGATTCTAAACCCAAATTATACTCAAAAACAATTCTTATGCTACAGTGTCTGACAACTGATAGCTCAAATCAAGGTCATTATCATCCCGTCGACACATTTCGTTGCTTAACATGGCAGGACATGAACCCGTGAGAGAACCCAAGAAAACGAAACCTAAACGCCGTATAAAGTCTTCATACGCAAAAGGGAAACGGAGGTATATCATGCCCCAGGATCAGACTGAGGGGGGGTCTTGCCCTCCTCAGCATCAGCCTCAGGGGCTTCAACAGGCAACTCGACATCCTTGACAGGATGTAGAAGCATGGGAGGCAGACACATTCTGCCCTCGCCGCCACGCATGTTACCAACTCCCTTGCCCTTCTTACTCTTGTCCTCGGTGCCTTCAAACTCCTCTCCGCCATCGTTGTTGACTCGGAGACCCAACCAACGACGGTACATATTTGGGCCAAACCCTGAGTTGTAAAACCAGGAAAGGCCGTGCATGTTGTGCTCGCGATCACCAAAGATACTGGTGCGAGAACCGCCGCTTGAGCCATCGCGGCCATTGTTGAAAACCTGAGCCATGTAGGCTTCGGGCCAGGCTCGGTCAACGTAAACAGGGTGAGGCACCGAGACAGCCTTGTAGCCGTGCTGAAGAGCTACGGTGGCAGGCCACATCTCAGGGAAGGCGAACTGCTTCTTGAAAGCCGTCATCTTGTGCATAGTAGTCAACAGCCGGCGAGACATGCGCGCAGTGGTGATGATGTTGGCGCGGCGAGGCGGAAGTCCTTCAGATCGGTTGAAGCCTGTAATATCATCCTTGAGGCCCCACGTTGTACCCTCAGGGTTGAAGATGGGGTTGAGCGCAATGTAATCAGCTTCCTCACCAACACCCCATTTGGAGTGATCCTTCTCGTAGGATGTGGGAGCAACAGGGTCATTACTAGGCTCAAACCAGTCATCATCATCCTTGGGTCGGAGAGGCCCCCAGATGGTACGTTGGCCCTTGGTGTCGGCATCAGGAGTCTTGCCTTCAAGACCAGGCATACCCTTCCAAACGTTGTCAGCGCCAGCAACGCCCATCTGACTCTGAACACGAGCCATGTGTGAGAAGTCATCCCAGGTGCCGTGTACGCTGGGGAAGTAAAAGCGTGAGTTACGCTCCCAGAGACCCTTACGCGGCTGTGCCTTGGACCAGTTCTCGAGCTTGCTGAAGAGGTCGTAGTAGTGGCCTGTGTAGCGCACATCCATCTCCCACTGCCAGAAGTAGTCGTATTCAGGGTGCTTGTGGGCAAAGTACTGCATCGCCATGGAAAGACCGCGGTATACGCCGTGGACAGGCAGGTCGGGGCCGCGGGAGAAGTGATCGTAGATACCCTGGTAGAGAGCAAGCATTTGTGTTTCTGACCAAAGTGTCACCAGGCCTCGGAATTCCTCGGGGATGGCCTCCTGGATACGTTCTTGGTAGATTGTTTCGTCTGCCCATACGGGGTGAGCAGCTTCGTTCTTGACCTGGACCAGCAAGTGGATGTCGTAGCGACCACCAGATGTCACAGCAAGCTCGGCAATGAGTGATCGCAGGTTGGCGATGTCATCTTCGCGCCAGTTGTACTCATCCCAGCAACGGACGACGACAGCAGTTCGCGACATTCCGGTTCGTGCCGCCTCAAGCTTATCATCCTTTGGCTTCTCGGTAGCTTCAGACTTTTCAGACTGAGACTCCTCAACCTTGGACTCTGTAGGCTTGGGCTTTTCCGTCTTGGATACCTGGGCAGCCTTGGTGGGCTCAGCGGTCTTGGAAGTACTAGACTTTGCCTCCTCAGGCTTTGCCTTCTCAGTCTTGGTATCATCGACCTTGATAGCAGGAGTCTCCTTCGCAGTCTTGGGCTTTTCCTCCTCGGCTCCACGGCGCTCAAGAGTAGAACTTGGAAGAGCTTTGGGTTTGGGCTCATATGCAAAGAAACCATGAGGAGTCTGGACCTTTGATGGCAGTTCCTTGAAGCGAGCTTGGTTGGCCTTGAAGCATCGTCGCTGGACATCAGCCCAGTCAACCTCCCGGTAGTCGACACGGGGTGTCTTCTCCCAGACGGCATCAGAGCCTTCCTTTTGGCCATGCTCACCAACGCTGAGACCGCCGTTTCTTGAAGAGTACCCGAATCCGTAAGGCCCATATCGGCCATAACGATCGAAGCAGATATCTTCGGGCAGATTTAGGGTCTCATAAGATCCAATGGCGTGCTCAGGAAATCCTTGGGGTCGGCCGTTGTAGTATTGTAGTTGTGGAACTCGAACAGTGCCGTCGGCGTCGAGGAAACATTCTTTGATTTCTGTTTCCTCGCTTCTGTTTGCGTAACCACTCCAGTCGTTGCTCTTGGGAAGACTCTTCTTAGGGACTTTGGAGTCGTCTTCTGACTTCTCCTTTTTATCCGCAGCTTCGTCATTAGCCTCTTTCTTATCGTCGTTCTTAGGCTTAGATTCGTCTCTAGTCGTCTTCTTGGACGTCTTGTCGCCCTGAGCCTCAGCCTCAATCTCTTCAGTGGCCGCCTTGTCCGTTTCATCGCTATCCTTGTCGCTCTTGATTTCGTTTTGCTTATCCCAGGCGTTACCCTCGCTTAGCATCTCGGGTTCATCTTTCACGTGGGGCCACTCAGGCTTGAGCTCCTCCATGGTGACCAAAGACTTCAGTCCACCATAGTATCTCTCCATAAAGTGAAACTTCTCCCAAGCCGGCGGCGGTGGGGGAGGTCGATTATCAACCTTGCCATTGGCAACTTTCCAATTCTCGACTTGACTGGCTCGCACAAGACTCAGTACCATGACAATGATGAAAGTCAACACCGTGCAGAGTAGGTATCGTGTTACTTTGTTTGGCACTCGGTATGGGTAGATTTTGGCGATCCTCCGTTTGAGAGGAAGAGGCTTCTTCTGGTGGCTGGGCAGCATCAAGAGCCCGCTGGTCGCAGAGCCTGAAGTTTGTCTTGAAGAGCCTGCCGAAGAGCTCTCGGGCGAGTATGGTTCATCCTCGTAATCATCTTCCTCGTCGGTTGAGTAGTCGTCGTCAGAATACCGTTCTTTGGTTGGAGAGTTGACTTTTTGGTAGAGAGGGAGCTGCGGCTCGCGGGGCCGCAGTGGGTTCGGTAATAAGCCCATGATGGGATGATATTATATGTCTTGAGGAATACAATGTTAGCTTTTGCAAGAGGAATGTGAGGTTTCAGAACTTACCTGTGGGTAAATACCCTTATACCCCAGTTGAACAGCTTCTCACCGCTTGTGATTGACACCTCTCAGCTGCAATTGTTTTGAAAACGCTTGCTATACGCAAATATCGATTTCAACGACAAGCTTTTGCAGAAAAATTGTTACAGAGAGTAGAAAGAGCTGAAAGGAAGTTGCCTCGTTCCTCTTTAGACCGCCCTCAGCTACTGTTGACCCATGATTGAAGCTCCATCATTCGCTGGCTTGTTTTGTTACGGATCCGGTTGTTGCTGAGCAACGTCGAGCTTAGGCTCAGGGCGCGACGTCAGATTAACGTGGCTCATGTTACTGGGCCTAGCAATCTATAGCCGCTGAATGATCATATCCTGTGAACATGCACGTCTTTTGATTGTAAAACTCTTTTTTTTTAGTAAAATGTGATTTTTGGGTAAGTTGAGTGTTTGGGATTCTTGCGGCAACCAATTGACTCTGGACGTGACAATCTAACCGTTGAATCGGTACGAGATGGACATCGTCTCAGCACTACCTTGTGTGAAATAAGCAATTGAAGATCGACCTTGGCGCAGGCTTATTCACTTGCACGCGAACAGTTGAAAACCTGGATATTTGGCGTTTAGATAGCGCTTCGATGCCATTCTGACCACCATCACACCGAGTTGTCCAGGGTAGCCTTGGCGATACTAGGTAGACAATACTAGGTAGACAGTCACACAGACGTGTCTCTCTCTGTGCCGTCTTTGCCATGACATAATTTTGTACACACTGCGTTCACGGCACCTGAAAGCCACGCACGAGTCTGTGTAGCTTCAGTTCAACGTCATGCCCCGCAGAGTGCGTCGCGTATCAATTGACTTGACTACCGTAGTCGGCCATACAGAGCCGTGCAAGCCCAAAGGCTTACTCTGCAGCTCCTTGAAGGTGGCTTGCTTAACGCCCATGTCGGATTATCGGGCCCTCGCCTGGTTGGTCCAAAGGCTGAGTCGCTGCTGAGCATCATATGACGATACCCTCTCCCTGGGCATTCACCGTCTCCCCCATTCTTGCTTGGCCCAAGTTTTAACCTTGCCCTGTGATACTCTCCTGACAATATTTAAATTCAACTGAAATCTATGTTGTCCTCCGTTTTCTCTCGGGAGGGTTCAATACATCTATAAATAAAGAGACTGCTCTTTCATCAATATCACATCACACTTACACGGGACCCCCGCTATTCAATTCCAGACAACCCTTACGGCATTGTGGTCGTCGAGTTACTCAAGCAAACTCATACTGTCTTCAACAAAGGACATACTATACACTGCTTGCTCGATCCAGAATGTCATCCATTGCCATCACCTCAGCAGAGACGCTCGCTTCCCCTCCCCCTGATCTTCAGGGCAAGGCTGAACAAGAGGCTCTCGAAATCTCATGCGTTCTCCGCCAGCAGTCCATCTGTGTGACCCTCGATGGCAAAACCATATTCCTATCTTCCCTCATTCTCGTCCTTCTCATCCACTTTCTTGACGCATGCCATGCCGAAGTTCTTGTTGCTCTTCTCCCTGTAGTGTTGCTCGTTCACAACGACTTCCAAAACTTCATCAACCTAGGTCCTGGTGGCACACCCTCGACCTTTAGCGGTTACCTGCGTATATCATGGTTCCGTCTCTGGGCTCTCGGCGACCCTCTTGCACCGCCTGAGCCCGATCCTCTGCGTCTCCCAACCTCAGGTGTTCTCCGCCGCCAACGTCTCCCATACCGTGCAGGTCCAAGGCCTGTTGTGGCAGGCATCGCGCCCCAGAGGCAACTGGACCAGCACGGCTCTCGAGAATCTTACCGAGCTCTTCGATGGTCCATGGCAAAACTGGCAAACCGCAACCCCAAAAAGTTTGGCACAGAGAAATCCTGCCTTGAGAAGCATGGCCTTGCGTTGTTTGCCAGACACCCTGTGCAGACAAACTGCCAGGGTGAGATCTGCCATGTTCATGACTCGGACCACTCCATGCACATGTGTCTGCATCCCGAAGATATCAAACAAGTCCTAGAAAAAGGCTGGGGCCAAAGACACCCTCTGGCCTGGAAAAGCCGATTCCTCAAGAGCCCTGTCTCTCCGGATTTTGTCATGGTTTACGCCCCCCGAGGTGAGATTTGCTTTGAGACACTCAAGAATTATCGCCGGCTGTGAAACATAACTAACATTGATCTCGCATTAGATGACGAAGAGTTGCAGGTAGTTTGCACCATCATCGAGGCTGCTATATGGTACACCGTCGCTGAGGAACTCGAAATGGGTATCTTCCCCAAACCCACGTGAGCCTAGATTGAATGAGGCAAACAGGTGGGAACAAGAAAAAGCTGATATTAAGAACAAGCGATTGTTGTTCAGGATAATTCTTCTATCCTTGGGGTTATGGGTATCTTACATTGTAACCAGTATTCTTCTGCCAAACATAACATGGGACTACGTCCCCTCTAATCCGAGTCTCCATGGTTTTCCTCATCCTTTGATTTCTCGAACTTCTCCTTCCCCGTCGCCAGGAAAGCTTCAACTGTCCGACCGTCGAACCGCCTGCCGTGCATGAGGTTGATGCAGGCCAGGGCTGATTCTTTGTCCTTGAACTTGACAGAGACAATGCCTTCGGGCTCTTGGTCGAACAGAACAACGTTTGTAACAGTGCCCAACTTGGCACACTCTTCTCGAATGTCCTCCTTGATCTCCAGGAGAGCAGCTGGGTCCTCCTCAAGCTCTTCCAGCGTGAACATGTGCCGAAGAATCACTAGCTTGTCCCACTTGGTTACTGCCTCCGGCTGTCCCGGGTACGGCAGATCATCGTCCCAGTCAGCCAGCTTAGCATCCAGTTTCTGGGTCTTTCTAATGATTTTTTGCCTGTCGCGATCCTTGTTCTGCGGTTTCCGCTCGACTGCGACGTTGCCTTTTTCACCACCAGCACCCCCTTCTTGGTCGTATTTAACCTTCTTGTAGCTTGAATCAGCTGCCTGAACCCGTATTCGACCTTCGCGCGTGCCGCTTGCGGTGACTCTAAAGTCTGTATCGTCGAGAAGCATGATGGCCATCTCGACACTCTGGGGCTTGAAAAAGACGATCAGAGCGTCGCCCTTGAAGTTGCCGTCCGAGTCGTTGTAAAGTTTGATCCGCGGTGCGCCGCTATCAATTTCCTCGGCAATAACACCACCCTTGCGTGAGAAGAGTTCATGAACTTCGTCTACAGTTGTACCGGCGGGCAGACCAGTAACGTAGACAGCTGTATTTTGCCTAGGCTGTGGGGGCGCCTTTTGTTTCTTGTTCGGTCGCGAAGGTTTGTTGGGTTCGGGAGTCTACCATAACAATTAGACTGGCTGGGCTTTTGAGAATGCGCATAGAATAATGCGCCGAGGGAGCTGTAATGATAGACATACCTCAGAATCCTGGCCCGAGCCATTCTTGCGCTTCTTTGATCCATCATCCACAGCGTGTTGCGATGCAAATTCGGCAAAATCGTCGTGCGCGTCAGTGACTGGGGGTTCCAATGGCTCATCATCTGCGAGAATCCATCTTTTGGAATCGGCGTCAAACTCGTACTCGTTGCCGTCGTCGTGGACCGCGATGAACTTATTGTCAAGCTTGGAAAACGATATGCGATCGTCGCTATCGAATTCGCGAGGGTCTGTAGGGAACGAGAAATCCATGACGATTGTTATCTGGGCGCCCAGATGTATCGAGGGAGAAATTTCAATGACGGTACGAATGGGAGACTGGATGTTGTATGTCAAATCTGGTTGTTGATGAACTAGCTCGAAATATCCTGAGGCGTTCCGATGTGCTGTAGCTTGTACGTCAGTGTGCGTTTCTTGCTCGTAGGGGCCTGAGCAACGACCTGAAGCCCCACCCAAGCAATGGATCCATAAGTGAGCTGCCCGCCTCCATCCAGTGTAATTGCTTCACCAAAGTCGTATCATAGTACGGTAAGTTTTTAGCTTGCATACAAAAATCATGTTCGAGTTTCAACATAGGGTCGTCAAATTAATAGGACCGTGAAGAGGATTTGGGAATGAAAATGAGTCTAATAGCCTGATAACGCCAGTTATTGTCTACTGTAAGTATCAACACTCATCCTACCATTGATAACTCGAGTCGATACAACGATCTATGCATCAAGATCACACAAGCATGTAGCCAGGCCACTACTTCTCCTCCTCAACTGTCTTCTTGACACCGTTCACAAATGCCTCAACAGCCTGGCCACCTCCTAGGGGCATTCCACTTCCTCGTAAGTATCCACCATCTTGGACCTTAACTCCAAGGGCATCTGCAATGCTAGGTAAACCTCCATCGCGAATAGCCATTGTGAGGCTTGCAAGGGCCTGATTGAACTGAGGGCTTCGGAGAACCTTCTTCAATAAGATCCGCTTGTCTTCGAGCGAAAGAGAGGCCTTGGCAGCTTCCACAACTGATGCTGGCGGGTCAGATTTGCCATCGACAGCATCTGTTGAGCCACTTGCAAGGACAACAACAGCAGGTGGGAGGAAGCTGATCAAGGTATCGGCAAACTCCTCGGGGGCTGAGTCGATCATGGGAACTGTGATAGATGTTGGGAGGAGATGGTTGAGATAGGGGTATGCCTTATCGGCACCTTGTTGTCGCTGTTGATGTTGCTGCCCGGCAGGTAGTCCGGACTGGCCTCCTCGAAGAGAGTCCAGAAAGTTTCTCACAGCAGCGGCAGCATCGGTATCAGGGGCTGATGAAGAGGCCCTGAAACAACGTCAGCGCAGTCACAGTTTAAAGTTGATGCCACAGATCCAGCGTCAGGACACTAGTTCCCAATTCTCCTCTCATAGTGAAGAAAGCTAGTTTTACACAGTTTGACCTGTCGTTCCAGATCTGTGGTCGACAATCCATATCCATCGCACGCACGCTCGCCGTCATGTTCAACCACGTCAAGGGAATCACCTACGCTCTAGCACCATCAGCTCCACCCTCTCGTGAGCCCGAGCCCTCCTCTCGGACGTCTCCTCCCGTAGCATCAGGCCCAGCACCTCCGCTTCCTCGGTGAGCGCGGGAGCCCCGTTGGGTATCGGCATCCTCCATTGCCTCGTCCTCATCGTCTTCGTCGTCGTTGTTGCGAAGAGCGGAAAGTTCTTCAGCCACTTCAACCTCCTCGCCCTGAAGTAGGCGATGGACTATATCACCAATCTTGCGATCGCGAGGGCTGTAATGAGATGGGTCGCCGTTTTCGCTCTGGGGCTTTGACTGTAGCCAGAAGATGTATCGCTGGGATGATGAGGAGAACTTCAGGACAAAAATGCGGCCGTCGGTCTTGGATGTGGGCTCAGTTGACGCCGTGGAGTCGTAAGGCGTGAAGCTACCATCGGTAGGGACCATGAGTAGGTCAAGCTCAGCTTCTTCTAGCGATTGGCTTCGCTTGCGCCAGCAGAAGTGCACAATATCTACTTCATCGTTAGCAACTTAGGGACGACAGATAGTTAGTTGCTGCTTTACCATCTTCATTATATAAGGAAATGTAGCCTGGCTCCGGCTGAGGCTTCACCTTGTAAGGCTTAGAGGAGGTCTAGAGGATGAAGTTAGTGGATGCTGCCAGGGTCTCGAGGGTGGATGAGATGCCGTACGTCAATCTCGCACTGGCCGGCCTTGAACGTGATAATTGGTGTGTATGACATCTTCGCAGGTTTGAGGGTTCGAAGACAAAGATTCGCAGTGTGTTGGAGGGAACTGTGCAAAAGACGACTTTCGGTTTACAAGGCGGCAGAAGCTCTTACGTCGTCAAGCTAGTAGTTACGGTATGCTGAAGGCAGTTACCTAAGCTGAGGTAGCTAGGGCCCCACCTGCAGCTAACCCATGACGCTTCTGGACCGGCAGGCGGAGGTAATTAATCCGCTAGGACAGCGCCCCTCAGTGACAGGGTGACCCATACAGAGGAAATTAGGTGAAAAATCTCATAAACCCCACCTTGGACATCGACCAGACAACCCAATTTCTTTCTCGCATCTCTCCCAGCTCTACAAATACCCGACCTTTCTCTCTTTTCCGACTCAACTCTTCACATCCTTCAAAATGGGCTTCACCGATATCGTTACCGATGCTGGCGCTACCGGTATGTCCTCGGCCTGCTATTTTTCATGCGCCTTTCTTTTTCGCGCCATGGACACTGACAGTTGAACTCAGTGCTCAACAACTGGTTGAGCACCCGCTCTTACATTACTGGGTATGTTCACCTCATTTCCAAATTTTCCCTCAATATTCGACCTCTATGATGAGACAAATTGGTCCGTGTTTCGGAGGCGCTTAAGACCCGCCATTTGACGAAGCAACAAGCACTTGTGCACCTCTGAGTCGTTTAAACATCAAAATTTTCATTCTCGACTGCGTTGTCAAGACTATGTGCTAACACACATATTTAGCCAATCTGCCTCTCAGGCTGATGTCGCCACCTTCAAGGCCCTCTCCAGCTCCCCTAACGAGGAGAAGTACCCCCACGCTGCTCGATGGTACAAGCACATCGCCAGCTACGAGAGCCAGTTCGCTACTCTCCCTGGTGATGCTGCCGCTCCCTACACCACCTACGGCCCTGAGACCGCCCAGGTGACCATCAACCCTGCCCAGGCTCCTGAGAAGGAGGCCGAGGCTGAGGATGATGACGACGTCGACCTGTTCGGCAGCGACGACGAGGAGGAGGACGCCGAGGCTGTCCGCGTCCGTGAGGAGCGTCTTGCTGAGTACAAGAAGAAGAAGGAGAACAAGCCCAAGACCATCGCCAAGTCCGTTGTCACCCTCGACGTCAAGCCTTGGGGTAAGTTTTTAACGATGCTATTTTTTGTTCAAGGACTTCCATGCTAACAATTTCCAGATGATGAGACCGACATGGTTGCTCTCGAGGCTGCCGTCCGTGCTATTGAGAAGGACGGTCTGACCTGGGGTGCCTCCAAGCTCGTCCCCGTCGGCTTCGGTGTCAAGAAGCTCCAGATCAACATGGTTGTTGAGGACGAGAAGATCTCCGTCGCCGATCTCGAGGAGGAGATCCAGGAGATTGAGGACTACGTCCAGTCCACTGACGTTGCTGCCATGCAGAAGCTGTAAAAAGCTCGCAGTGGCTATGTCAAAAATTGTGATGAGGCACGACGGTGAGGATTGATGACCAACGAGATCTTATGACTTGTGAAATGAACTACGTAAAGGTGGAAAAGTCATGAATCGCACCCCTTCGTACCAAACATAGATGATGAAAATAAAAATAAAGACCTTTGAGCCCATTGCTGTATTTTACTTTTACAAGTAGGTTTCCAACGCGTAGGTTCATGGATCTGTTCTGGACAAACATGCCGCCGCCCAGATGCCATTGGAAACTCTTTTCCATGCCACTATCACAGGCTCTGACTAAGGTATTCTAGCTATAGTACCTGATGGTGTTGAGATGAGGGGTACTCCGTTGATCTCCAATAAATGTAGTTACTAGATTTTATCGTTTTAAACCATATCATGGCGGGGTAGACTCGAGCCGGGCGATCGCGTCAATGAGCCCACCAAGCGCGGTCAGTTTAACGCGACATCAGATTTCTGCCAATACAAAAAGTGAAGATGTCACTACCTGAATCATAATTCAACCTCCAGCTCTCGCAAACGACGTGTGCGAATATTGCATCGCCGTAATTCACGCCAAGGACATGCAAAAAAACTAGGCATCATTCTTGACCGCTCATTGACCTAGGACCAGCTGCACCATGTATGGAGATCTGGGCAACAAGCTGGTAGATACCTTCACTTCAGGACGCTCTTTGATACAAATTTAACTTTCTAGTACAGGTCCAACATGCCAAACGAACTCAAAACCTGACATATCTGCCATCTTACCAGACCGAAATCGTCCGTGCCGTAACACGCGAAGTGAGGGACCTGGACAAAGATGTTGCAGAACTCCTCGAGCCATTCCAAGGCTCATTCGACCCCAGCGCCGATCAGGCTATTGCGTGTACACTGCTTGTGAATCATTTGTCCATGCGAAGGAACAAGCGATGCTTGCTTGCATATCACCGTACACGGACGGACAAACTGGAGGAACTGGTGTGGAATGGGTCAGACGTGGTTGATCTGACGGCCCAGCAAGTACGGGATGGCACAGGCAGTTCCGGCGTGGGAGTTAGCGATGCGTCAAAGAGCAGTCTGAGTCCGCAAGAAGAGGAATACGTCCGACAGTATAGCGACCTGTTGGCAGCTTACAAGGGCCAGTGGACAGACATCGATCTCACAGGTAGCCTGGAGCCGCCGCGAGACTTGTTTATCGATGTCCGTGTGCTCAAGGATGCGGGTGAAATTCAGACGGAGTACGGGTGAGTCTCATGTCACCAAGCCTTGTGTATGATGCACTGAACTGACCATGATTATAGGGCCATAACATTGACCAAGAACAGCCAGTTTTATGTCCGTCAAGGAGACGTTGAGAGACTTATTGCCCAAGGGTATTTGCACAAGCTCGGATGAGAAGACATGGACTTTGAAAGGGGAAAGTAGGATGGGTCATCACATATATTGCTTTTGTTATTATACCCTGCTCGTTGACCATTGACACGATCACATGCAATTCTCGTGGACATTTGTGTCATGTTTTACTATAATCACGAACTTTCTTTAGGTTACATGGTTTCCATGCAGCCTGTAAGCCACGATGAAAGTGCTGGCTTTTTGATGGTTTCTCAGCATCTAGCTGATCACTTCCCCAATGTACTCTTGGTAGTGTCTTGAGAAGTGATTACCCCTCAGTCCTTGAAGGCTGTCGTAGTGGTGGTGGAACCGGAAAAGATCACGTTAAGTGAGGAGATAGATGGAGCTGGGATTCATCCATGGATACGACAAACAATAAGTGATGGAGACAAGATCTGAGTATAGAGTTCAGTCCAAGGGAAGCTAATAACACAGACGAATCAAACCTCGTATTTGACAAAATGTACGTACTGAGTAGAGTATCGACATCAAAAACTGGTTATAAATTTAGATCGACTTTTTACACAATCTCGATATCCCCCCCCCACAACATCTCCATCATGGTAGCAAGGATCGAATACGGAGCAATGCTGCAGAGACCCTTAACTAGATAATAATTACATAAGGCGATGAATCTTTATTTACCTAATCGTTGGACATCTTATCACCTCTGAATTCAACTGCAACATAAATATGTGCCCCCTGCGCTAACCTGCTCGGCCCGTCCGGTCAGACTCGTTGGCCGTTGTAACCAAGTTTGACGTATTCTTGGCCAGTGGCGACTGTTAGTGGATGTTTGTTCAGTCTTAGCGGGCCTCTCGCCTGTGCAGAAGAAAAAAAAAAGCTGCAGGCCATCTGGTCTAGGGTGTTCATGGCCCTCCAGGTACCATAAGAACCGGCCGCTTTAGGCTGGATGACAGAAAAGCTTGGATAATTCGGGCCACAATTTAGAGGACCTGTACCTAAATATTTCTTACCCTCAGCCTGGACGGTCAGGTCTTTTCACACCCGCTCGATGGCTCATGACAAGGATCCATGCCACGATCCATGTAAAGACTCTTACAACAGCTGTTGAGCATGATCTTTTTGGTTTTTATAGTGTTGGCGATATCACGACAGGCAAGACTCTGGGACGCTCAATGAGCCATTGATAGACTGTCCATGAAGAAGAGTCCATCCGAAAGTAACTTTTGCGTGTTTTCAACGCCTTCGTTGCCCTTGATAACGTGAAAACAAAACCGGTTCGCTCCAAGTCTAGATGCGGGCGCTGAGCCTAACTTTGATAGTGTCATGAGACGACCCACCTCGCTTTGATGCGCCCCGGTCCTCCAGTTGCGCTGCAGTCGCAGTCGACATTCGTCACTTCATTCCCCACGACACCCTCGCCATCTCTCTTTATCTTGAAGCTTCATTAGGAATGCATCTCGTCTCGCTCGCTCTTGTCTGAGTCTCCCTCTTTATCTGGACCCTGGAAGAGAAGCAGGAAAGAAAAACAAAGAATTCCGCCATCCTTTTGCTCATGCGACAGTCCTAGAGAGCTGCATCCCGCCCTCATAGGTGCATTTGCGGCTGTCACAGTCCGATATAATGTCATCGCCGCTTAACTTTACGCCATGGAGGAGGAGGGCGATGAGCACTGCATCGCAGAGAGATAACGAGCAGGCTCAGTTGCAACGCGACGAGCCCTCGACTTCTCCTCCCCCGCATGGCCGTAGTCCCAATGTTCCAATCGCTGCTCCAAGACCTTCCAGCTCTGCTGCCGGCCACAGAGAGCCTATTCGGTCTTTCATTCACGGTTCTGTGCGAGATAGTTTAGGTACGTTACATTCAGCTACTCATATGTTGGCCTTTTGAGCTAATTCCAAACTCTATCAGCGCCAATTGATAGTATTCAGAACGCTCGCTCCGTCCGTCAGGATACTGCGGAGCTTGCGACCTACCTACTTTCCGATCCCAAGACACAACAAAACTCCAGCGTTCTCCAGCGAGCAAGAGTTTCATACCAGGACTCAATTGACTCCGAGGTTGTCGACGACGTTTCTATGACCGACAATGCCCGTTCCTCGAAGACAATCCTCGAGGTCTCCGAGCCACCATCACCAGATGGTCATGAAGGAGATCTCGACGCAGATGCTGGGCCATCGGTTATAGCAAACCTCCTCAAACGATCTCCTCCCCAGTCGATTGCCCCAGACCAATCACATGTTGAAGACGAAGAGGACAACGGCGACCACCACCAACTGGAGGGGGATCAACGTCGGGTTGGCCATACAGAAGCAACAGAACACACGCCTTTGCTCACGCGCATATCGTCAAACGGCCGGGGATCGTACTCTGACCTTGAGGGGCAGAAGTCTCGGTCAAAGCACGCATGGTTAAGTGGCCTTGTGGAAGTCGGCCACAAGATGGAAGAAAGAGTTTCGCATGGAGTCGCGATTGCCGTCAATCCCAAGAGATGGGATCGCAATGCGCTCTGGACAAATGTTGTTACCACTCCAGCTTCATGCTTACCTGCTGTTGCTGTCGGCCTCTTGCTCAATATACTGGATGCTCTGTCATATGGTAAGCTCGCCTCAAAACGCAATCGCGCATATAATCTAACAGACACAGGAATGATTCTATTCCCTCTAGGAAAGCCGATTTTTTCTCAGCTCGGATCCGCTGGAATTTCTGTTTTCTATGTTAGCACTATTGTTTCGCAAATCACATTCTCATCTGGTAGTATCTTTAAAGGGGCTGTTGGTTCAGAACTGGTCAGTCATCTCACTTTTCCAATCAATCCACTCTTGCTAACACGAACCAGATTGAAGTAGTCCCATTCTTTCATAATATGGCTGCCAAGATCACCGAAGTTGTTGGGGAAGAAAATCCCGATGCCGTGATTGCCACTACTATTGTGTCATTCTCGGTCAGTGCCATGATGACAGGACTTGTCTTCTATCTTATGGGACGATTCAAAGTCGGGTATATGGTGGGATTCATTCCCAGGCATATCCTAATCGGCTGCATCGGAGGTGTAGGTTGGTTTCTAATCGCTACCGGTTTCGAGGTTTCTGCTCGGCTCGATGGCAGCTTACAGTACAATCTCGACACCCTGAAACAGCTCTCAGACCCAGCAACTGTCCCTCTCTGGGTTGTGCCCCTTGTGCTGGCCATCATTCTCTTCTATGGCCAGTCTAAGATCACGTCCAAGTTTTTCCTACCATTATTCATCCTAGCGATTCCTTTGATCTTTTACTTCTTTGTCCTCGCACTAGATTCGTTGGGCGTTGATGTATTGCGTGACCATGGCTGGATCTTCGAAGGACCTCCTTCAGGCGAGCCGTGGTGGTATTTCTACACTCTTTATAGTGAGTCTAAACCCTCAGCTACTTTATCTCTACTGTACTAACTGTCCAATCAGAGTTTAAACTCGTACGCTGGGACGCTGTCATAGAGTGTGTGCCTGCCATGCTCGCATTGACATTCTTTGGCATTCTGCATGTCCCTATTAATGTCCCTGCCTTGGCTCTTAATTGTGGCGAGGATCATGCTGATCTTGATAAAGAATTGAGACTTCATGGATACTCTAACTTCTTGTCTGGTTGTTTTGGCAGCATCCAAAACTACCTTGTCTATGCGAACACTGTCTTCTTTATGCGTTCTGGTGGTAATAGCCGCCTGGCAGGTTACATGCTGGCCGCAGCAACATTCGGTGTTATGGTTATAGGTCCATCACTGATTGGTTTCATCCCGATCATGATGGTGGGCACATTGATCTTTGATCTTGGCTTTGAGCTTCTTCTTGAAGCTCTATGGCTTCCACGAAAGAAGCTCAAGTTGGCAGAGTACCTGACTGTTCTTGTCATTGTCCTTGTCATGGGCATCCATGATTTTGTTGTAGGCATCGGGGTTGGTATTCTGCTGGCTTTTGTATCCTTGGTTCTGCAGACTTCGCGCGTGTCGGCGATTCGTGGAGACTATTCTGGAGACATCGTCACATCCACGGTGCGACGCAATCCTTCACAGCATCGTTACCTGCATGAGGTTGGTCGACAGATCTACATTGTCAAACTCACTGGCTACCTCTTTTTTGGAACCATTGTCAGCGTGGAAGAGAAGATCCGTGCTCTTTTGGAGGATAGTGCATTTACTAAACAGCCCATCAAGTTTCTTATTCTTGACATGTGGCACGTTACAGGACTTGACTATTCTGCAGGCGAGGCTTTCAACACCATCAGCCGGTTGCTCGACAACAAGGATGTCGTTCTTGTCTTGAGTGGCGTAGACTCTGAGACCCAGCTCGGCCGCAATCTGAGAGCTGTTGGACTTGGAAACGATGGCATCGAGGTCATGATGTTGCCTAACCTCAACTCGGCTCTCGAGAGTTGCGAGAACGAACTTCTCAAGACTCTCTACGCCAGACAGGAAGAGATCAACACTTTGAGACGTATATCGGCACACTCGGCACAAAACCTGGACGTACCTTCAAACAAATCGTCAGGTTTCTCTTCATTCGATCCGCCTTTCAACTCACCGCGCCGCAACCACCTCGCTGAAGCTGCTCGAGATGCTTTGAGCAGTGTTGATGTGCAAGGCCCGAAGAAATGGCAGAGTTTCAGGGAACCCCTTCGGCTTATGCTCCAGGTCTTCCAGGGGTTGAGCGACAAGAACGAGGACTTTTGGTTCCCTGCAGCAGCCTACTTCTCTCGGCGCGAGATTTCTGCTGGATCTATTCTGTTCCGGCGTGGAGAGCAGGCCAACGGTTTCTACCTCGTTGAACGCGGTATTGTTCGCGCTGAGTATGATCTTCCCCAGGGCTGGCTGTGCGAGAGCATCGTCGCTGGAACAACTCTTGGCGAGCTGCCCTTTTTCTCGGAAACAGATCGAACTGCAACAGCAGTTGTGGAGCGTGACTGTGTGGTTTGGCTTATGGATCGGGATCAATGGGACAGGATCCAGAAGAAGGAGCCGGAGATTGGAAGAGAGCTGCTGAGAATATCTCTCAAGCTCACGAGTGAGAGGATGAGTGCCATCACCTCATATATCCTGACAACGGCAGGCTGAGCCAACAACTGAGCCATCTTTTCGCACTAATTAAAAGCTCTTGGAACACTCCATGACTCGTATAGAAGTTTTGATGATTGGATATCGAACATCAGACATGATGAAAAGTTTAGTCAGCCGCATGAGGCGTAGGGTAGTTTTCGCAATAATCGAATAGACATCAACCTTAGCTGCACTTCGAAACTTGCATTTTACTTTTTAATATATTTTTAGCTTTCTTTCTCAGCCAGTGGTTCTTATTCGATCTATGCTCTGTGGTTCGTTGTTAAAAAATTCCACACTTGAAATCAAACTATAGAACTCTATCAATTTGCCACCCACCCTCAGCGGAAGGGCGTACGAAGACATTGGATAGGTTCACATCAACTCTTCTTTTACTCATATTTCTAATACCACCACAAAACTATCCAGAATGCCACAGACCATCCGATCTATACTCGGCAAATCTGGCCGAGTCACCAAATCCCTGAAGTCATCGCCACCGTCTCGCAAGTGCTCTAATTCAACGCCACGCAGACCCGCGCGCAAAGCAAAAGATCAAGATGAAGATCTTTTCCAAGACAAATTTGACGACCTGGGCTTGTCAAAGGTGCTCGAAGACGACCTCACTCTCAGGGATGTTGTTCAGGCCATGCGATACGTCCGCGCTCGTATGTTTAGCCCTGTGCCTGAGAGAGGTTTCAACTCAACGAGGACAACTGAAATGCTGAATCACCGGGCTACCACGGCTCCTCTTGTCACTGTTGGCCATCTAAATGCGATTCTACTTTCACCAGGAAGAGTGGAGCGGGAACTCTCCGAGTTGACGGCAAAGGGTGTGGTGCGAAGAGTGAGAGTTGAGAGGCGTGGTGGCGGAGGCGAAGCACTGATAGAAATGGCCGGCTACGAGGACATGCTAAGTAGAGCATTGTTGAGTGAGGGAGCGAGGGACTCGTTCAAGGTCTTCTTGAAAGAGAATCCGACTACGCAAATACTTTACAAGGGCACACTTGATAGTAGACAGGCCGATGAGCTTATTCGAGCAGGCTTTTTGACAAGCTCTACGCCTTCAACGCCAGAGAGCACCCTTGATATCCGACCCGAAGATCGGACTACCCTGACATCTATTCACCACGTATCACAGTTTGCATCCGGTACCGTCTCCGCCGTGGGAGGTCGCAATGCGATTCACCTTGCCGGCGGCAGCGGCGGCGCCCCAACACTCACACGTTCATTGTCTACGCCGTCCGGCCTCCGAATCGCAGTACCTGGCCACGGCCGACATCTGAAGCTGGCAGCTGCTTCTGTGAACTGGGTGCGGGAGGCACTGCGACGGACTCGGTGGGGCGAAGGGCCGGAAAGCTGGCTGAAGGAGCGTTTCGAGGGCGGTGGTCTGTATGGGCCGCGCTGGAAGGAGTTCTGGGGGATTGAGTGGTCGTGGGTGCTGGGCGAGGCAGTCGGGCTAGGCGTTGTGGAAGTGTTCGAGACTGGAAGCGTAGGGAGAGGTGTAAGGGCGTTGGGAGGTTGAAACGAAGGAAGTCACACTTGATTATACGGCATTGATGCTATGATTTGGTGTTTTGTTGGTGTATGAGACTTGCATCATAGCACACATGCAATCCTCGGCACCAACGCTTGTCTCCAGTGTATGGTAGATGACTTATTATGTTGCAATTCCATGAGCCGTCAAGGCATTTTCTTTTATTCATTCGTGAACTATTTTACAAAGTCCACCAATCGACATCGTTGTTATATCTTCCCAGGCAATCGAGAAGAGTTGGCACTTATATTTGATGATGCATATAGGCAGGGTATAGATACGACATGCATGGCTCAAATTTGCATGAATTTCGCATAGCTAATATTATCCAACTGGGCCAGAAACGGCGTTTTCCAGGTATGCTTGGTGTGACAGCTGTGGTACGACTGTGATTGTGTTGTGATTGGAATGCTTGAGCACAAGCCCAACATCGTAATCCTTCGAGGCGAGCGCAAGGGTATGTGCTTGTTCGATAGTGTTGGTTTATTTGTCCTTGGCTGTTGGTCGAACGAGATAGGATGTACTGCTCTCTGATCGCTAAGCGATGGAACCCTCTATGGTTGCCTGGGATTCTGGATTCAATACAGCTGTCGAAAGTAGAAGGAAACAAAGAAGGTTATAATGAACAAGCAATTGCTTCATGGCCTGACAATATGTGCGTTCCTCTCACTTGAGTGAAAATAATACATAGTGGATATTGAGTTTGTGCTATACGGATATCTAGCTGACCATTCCAAGGTCAGTTGTTCAAAGAGCGTTTCAGCTTGATTTTCGTCTAGAAATGATCGACTCAAGCAAGGGTATCACGCCTCGAGCAGCTTAGACAGACAGGACAAGACCAGGAGCGAGACTAAAAAGCAAAGAGAACTCGGCTGGAATCCTGCATATGCAATGTTGATCTTAGGTGGGCGTGATCCTGGCGAGTGTGTTGTAGTCATACAGACTGGCATGTGTGATAGTCTAGACGCAGCACTTTGGTGAGAATAATGACTTCCCACGACGACTAACCCGGGGCGATGGCAACAGACACTTGCCTACCGCTTGGGTAGTGTTCAGATCCCATACCGTTGTCTCGGTAAGGCCTTAGAAAGCATATCGCGAACCACTCGGAAATCGTTTTAGCGAAAGAGATCGAAGCATAGTAAGAAACAAGACCCAAGTGATAACGCCACGTGCTTTTACGATTTTTGATAGGCAGAACAAATGTCGTGTTGCCAGTAGAGAAATGAGCACTCGATGAACGGTTCATCAAGATGGACCAACGGCCGTCAAGGAGTCGTTGCTATCGGATGAGACTGCCGCATCGGAGGTGATGGGATGGTAGCCCTTGTAAGTAAGCAAAATCACTTTCTTGTCCCAAAGATCAGCACTACTCGCTGTCAACCATTAGTATCCGAGAAACAAAATCCCGGAATGATAACTCCATGCAACTAAACAAAACCCTCTCTTCCGGTTCAGCCAACCAAACCATGTACCGTAGAGTCTCGGGGTCACAGCGGAGGGCACGGACACCTTCATTAGTGCATGCGAGACAGGTACGGATACCTTCAAAGCCCATTGATGAGCTGTGCTCAGCAACATGCCTTCAGACCAGGGGTTGTTGAAATTGTCCCCATATTTTGGACTCAATATCAATTATGGGTGACCGGAGTTACTTTCATGTTTCAAGATAGAATGCTGATTTCTCCATTACCGTTGTTTTATTAGTTCAACACTTGAATCGACCTTTGATTGGGAGAGCTACGATCCGAGCCAGCATCAGTTATTGTGTGCAAGGTAGTTCTCTCTTCAAGGACCTTGTAGATAATCAACCCGAGTCGTTGAACCATCAACAAGCTGCGGATACTTGGGTTTCCTCAAATAGAGTGGGCCATAGCCGGGTCTCACAGCGCGGGGGTACCCTCACTGCCTCAATAGGTACAGATAGGGCTTCTTGATATTGGCAAATCTCGAGGGGTCCCATTGTAGGAGGGGCATGCAGGTACAGTCACTATGGCTGCACAAAAGATCATGGATCTTTTTGTGGGCAGTTGAAGACTACTTGATCTTCGCGGGGTATACTTGATATGGGCAACATAAAGACTCCGACTCTCGGACTCTCCAAGAAGACGCGAAATATGTTCCTCTTGGCCTTGAGGGGGTATTTGCCACACAAAGAGAATTTTCATGTCGATCATTCATCGTCATGGTGCTTCTTGAAGCAACCGGTACTAGGAACTCGGCCAACAGGGAGCAAAATGTACCGTAATGGGCTACACGGAAAGGGGTGTGTGCCCGTTATGGTGCGCTTGGGTCTAAACTAGCCACATTGAGGGCCAGCTGGTGGGTGCCCTGGACAGTTGGCAGGGGAGCAGACGAAGAAGTGCAAGGGATCGGTCCACTGAAGAAGTCGAGGAGTTGAAGTGGGAGGGATGGGGAATCCAGGCTGTCAGGTTGCCTCGTTGATGAAGACTCTAAGACACCGGATATGTGCTTGGAATTTCGAGAGAGAAGGGCACTCAGCTTTGGCGTAAGGGATGATAGATAAAAGTTTACTGATCAGCAGTGAGTGGTGGTGAAACAATAAATAACTCAGAGAAAGGCAGCTTTCGTTTTCGAGCGTTTAGCCTCAGACCATGGTGATGATGATGATGATGATATTCGAAACAAACTTTTCTGTTAACACACCTTTGCTCGTCTACTAATGTTAGCTAACCAGGCACAGTCGGTAGTACCTGCGTTAGCTGTTTGAGGTTGCTCGGGAACTAACTCACACGTACCGTAGCTTCCTCAACATATCTCCCAAAAAAGGGAAGTGGCCCAAAGTGGGTGAGCGGTCATTAAGAGCCCCTTTGGCTTCTGACTGTATTAAGTGCATTACGGTAGGGGTGATCGACAACGCGGTTGCCCGATGAACTTGTGGAGGTTTTCGGTTCACTCCGTATTCAAATGCCTAAGGCGTAACTTCCGGGCCGTTCTTTAGCAGCTCAGTTGAATGATGCTCTTGCGGTAGCTGCAGAGTGCCAATCGAATTCAAACCTCATTCATATACAACAATTGGATGAATTACTCTCCTGTCACACGTAATGGATGTCAGGGATGACCGACCGTGGTCCCTGAATGATAAATCCTTATCAACGTCTGTAAGACGACTTGCTAGTTATTACTTCGTCCCGTTTTCATGCTTGCTTTTTTGCTCAGCAACCTAAGCTTAGAATGGTGGCAGGGTGGACGACTAGCCGGGGAAGATGGCCCCAAGCGTTCATACAAGCCTCGCTGAGTGGCTCGACTCATCATCCTTTTGACTGGGGTTGTTTTTAGACCGTGCGTCCCGGTCCAATCGACATTTTCAGCACCCAATGTTACTCGAGGACACTGACCTGGGGGCTTGCATATCGCAATTACAGTGGTGCATGCTGCTTCATTAGTTATCACCACGGTTTATCGCGGCATGCCCATGATATCCAATCTGCAGTGTTGAGTAGATGTAAGGACTCGATGCACGAACTTGGCTCTTTGCGAGTCTGTTCGTCAAGAGAATGTTTATAGTTTATATAACAGATATCGCAAATCCCTAGATTATTCTGGCGCTGTAACCGGAATACAGAGCACCTGATCGACTTAGTGTATCCATCCTCCAAATTCGGAGCGCTCTCTTGAGACTTGAGTGGGCTGTTTTCAGTTGACGACGGTCGTCTTTTGGAGGCAGCGCGCACGTCTCAACCGTGTTCGTCATTTCCAAGATCCCTCCTTCGCCCTCTCTTCATCTTATGCTTGCTATTGATATAGCACTGCCACATTATATCTGTTTTGTTTATACCATCTTTGCTCAAGACGCTCCCTGGTCTTTTCCCTCCCAGTCACGCCACCCATATCACTCACTTCATTCTCTGTGCTTATGCTGCGCTCCCGGTGGGACTGCATTAGAACGCTCATCCCAGTTGTCAGTCATTCTCCCCCTGCACTCCATACTCGACTCGCCTTGACGGGGTTCTTTCAGTTCTTTTTCTCCCCACATCAACAACAGACCAGGCAAGGGGAAACGGCTTTTCTTGCGCGGTAATCTTAGCTCGAGCTGTCCCTGTGTCATACATAACAATTACCGAAACCGATCTCCCATTCGTTCTTGGTTTCCCGCTTCAGCTACGAATATCGACGCCTTCTTCGTTCGCTACTTGCTCACGCGCCGATACTGTCTGATTCTTCAACCAAGGCTCGCCCTACGATATCCGGTTCGCACCCGTCGTCTGCAAGGTCCTGAACTTGATCCGTGTCTTGTCCCCGGTCTTTACTGCTATCACAAGATAGAGGCCTGCATCGTCACCGTGCTCAATCAAGGCGCGCTAGTCGAGGTGCACTAACATTAGCCTTGCTTGACCTTGTTCTTTGCTTTGCTTTCTGCCAAGGGTAAGGGTTCACTTTCTCATCTCCTGTTGCATCGCTACCTTCGAGAGGGCACCTGGAACGGACTCAGATGCCGCCCCCCCTTTTGGTTGTAATCCTTCTTCCGCAAACAATTCAACGGCCAAGTACGTTGCTGGTCACTTTTAGTTTTCTTTTGAATTTGCTTCTGTTCAATATTGCCGATATTATTTGCCTTGTTGAGCTGGCAAACTGGATTCTTGGGACTACTATGCGCTATTGCATCACTCCTTCTCAAGTCACTGACCATCCTCAGCCCAGTTCGATACTACTTTTGCGAGACATACATCCGATCCCGCCCTGCTTCCCGCGTTCCATCGATTTATCCCTTGGCCAGTCCAACCAGACGACCTTTACGAAGGACTAGGAACTGCGCGCTATACCATTTATTATTCTTCAACGTTGACAACCGACCCTCGTACGCTTCCAAAATTACGACCAAGTGAGCATTCATCGTCGTAGTTGATGGACCGGCCAACCTATTGGGACGCATAAAACGCCTTTGCAGCAGGCGACCGAATCAACCCTGCGAGCAGTTAGAATTCTTATTGCTTTTTCTTTCTATCCGACGTAACGCTACGATGGCCACGACGTTACCGCGCCCGTCCCGACCGTCAGTCGGGCCACCCAACATGGCCCTACCAGCGCTGCCAGTGAACAAGACGCGCAAGAGCACGGGAAATTTTGCTTCGCACGCAGCAGCGACTAGATCAGCACCAGGAACTCCTAGGTCCGGGCTTCGAACACCATCGACGATGAGTCTGGCTCCTCCAGGCCCCGCCCCAACCGCCGCTCTCCCGCAGCCGAAACTCACTCCAGCCATTAATGGTGCTGGAAAGACTCTCCGCAAGAGCGTTAGCATCAACTCCTTCCCACAACCACCCAGAGGCGACACACGTACAAGTAGCGGTGTCCCGTCCAGCCCAAGAACCTCCGATAGACCTCGATCCACAAGGAAACCATCAAAATCAGCAAAAGAATCAATGTATAGCACGTTCAGTTCAAGCACACCTAGCTTCCTCAATGGTAGCGGTGATGGAAAGTCAATAACTAGCGTACGCATGTCAGACGGCCTGATTAGCGTTGCTTCGCCACCCCAGAGCCGCAGCTCATCAGCACAGGATTCCTATTCAACCTCAGCTACAACCTATGACGATCCCGCGGAAGGATCAGGCCAGAAATCCGATGCCTCCACCGACAAGCGAGCATCTAAATATGATGGCAAAGGAAACGTCGTTGTGAGTGTTCGCGTGCGGCCAGACGCCAGTGGAAATAATGGGAGCCCGGAGGGCGAATGGATGGTGGATGGGCGCAAATCACTCATTTCATTTAGAGGGAAAGATGGTGGCGACCACTTCTATGGTATGTGACCTCGTGTCATTAGAAATGTGATTGTGGCTGACTTCTTCCAGATAATGTTTTCGCGACACATGACAACAATTCTAGGGTATACGATCATATTGCGAAGCGGCTAGTCCGACGAGTTATGGAAGGCTACCACGGCACTGTCTTTGCATATGGCATGACCGGCACTGGAAAGACGTTTTCCATGCAGGGAACCGCCTCATCACCTGGTGTGATCCCACTCGCCATTACCGATATCTTTTCCTATATTCGAGAGACGCCATCACGAGAATTTCTGCTGCGAGTCAGCTACCTGGAGATTTACAACGAGAAGATCCACGATTTATTAAGTATGTCCAGCGCAGGTGCCGCTGCGGGAGCGCCACAAGAAGAGATCAAACTGCGAGAGGATAGCAAGCGAGGTGTTTATGCCACCCCACTGAAGGAAGAGATCGTGCAGAGCCCTACACAACTGCTCCGCGTTATTGCTCGTGGTGACCAGGCCCGAAGAACTGCCAGTACCCAGTTCAACTCCCGCAGTTCGCGAAGTCATGCGGTCGTTCAGATTGTGGTGGAGTCTCGGGAGAGAATGCCAGGCAGTGCGGCTGCGGGAGACGGTAAACGATCCGGTATCTTACCTGGTGGTGTCAGGGTATCGACACTGAGCTTGATCGATCTTGCCGGTTCTGAGAAGGCTGCCGAGTCCAAAGAGCGCAGACAAGAAGGAGCTCACATCAACAAGAGTTTGCTCACTCTCGGAACTGTTATCTCAAGACTCTCAGAGTGGAAAGAGAAAGAAGCCAAGGGTGGAGATAAGGACGGAAAGCATCTTCCTTACCGTGACAGTAAACTTACTCGATTGCTTCAGGGAGCTTTGTCCGGAAACTCTTTGGTCAGTATTCTTTGCACAATCCAGATCGGAGCCGGAAACAGTGCTGCTTTAGCCAATAATCATACACTGGAGACGATCAATACGCTCAAATTCGCGTCAAGAGCAAAGAACAGCATTGTCAGCCATGCAAAGAGAGCCGAGGAAGCCCTCGGAGCTGGCGGGGAGGGTGGAGCCAGAGTTTTGTTGGAAAGATATCGCATGGAGATCACAGAGTTACGCCAACAGCTAGAATCTCAGGCCAAGAAGAAGAAGGGGGAACCTGTGGAGGAAGATGCACTTCATGACGAAGAAGAGGAAAAGGCAAGAGAAGCAGAGGCGGCAGAGCGACACGAGGAGCAAATTCTTGAAATGCAGCTCGCCAGAACGGCACTCAAGGAGCGAATCGACCATCTGAATCGTCTCATCCTCAGCTCCAAGTCAATCGGCGTCAACACGAACGGATCGATAAGCTCCCTCGGTCAATATGCGCGGTTTTCGCAGTTCTCTCAAATTTCGTTCCCAGCGTCTATTCGCTCATCAGTCGCCACTTCTGCGGGCGGTAGACCTTTCTTGGAGCGAACATCATCAATGACATCAGCATCATCTACCATCGGTCGTCTTTCTAGTGGCGATCAAAAGACCCCAGACGAAACCCCGGAGGCAGAAGACGACAGTGCAGGGGAATTCGGTGGTGGGACAGCATCCCTAGCGACGCAGAACCGTGCCCTACAAGCTGATCTCGCAGACAGAAACCGATATATTGCAACATTAGAGAAGCGCCTCCTTCAAGCTCGTCGGGCTAGCTCTAGTCGGACATCGGTAGGGTTCGCAGCGCCGAATAAGGCCATAATGGTCGGAGAGGATCACAGCGTATCTGCTGCACTCCGGGAGAAGGACTCCGAGATTGCGGACCTGCGCGCCAGGTTAGATGATAAAGATAGAATGTTGGCAGCATTAAGAAGTGCAGCGCGATCACGAGACACAGCTGAAGCCACCGTTGAGCCTCGCTCTCCGCCCGCACAGCCAGAAACGCATCCCGATATGGCCAGCAATACAATGCCAGCAGAAGCAGAAAGGAAACCGGAGAAGAAACGAACTCGGGGCGTTGACGAGATGAACAATCTCTTGGACGAGATGCTGCAGGACCGAGTTGAAAGAGGACAAGTTGTACGAGGCAAGCGAGGCAGCGTTCGTTTGGCAAATGCACAGAAGATGGACTCGTTGGCAGAACCCAACTTTGAACCCCTGCGACGAACTCCTACACCGAGCCCTCCCGAGGAGAGTAAAGACATAGCAACAGAGGCATAGAAAGAAGGTCGAGGGTACTCTACCAGCGACCCCACCCCTCATAGATTGAGTGATTGGGGCAGGAGGAAAGGGAGGGCATACAGGCGTTAAGGAAACGGCATCTTTTATTCATCGTTTTTGTTACGGGAAAAGGGTTCTTGTTTGCGTTATACCCGATTATACTTTCATTTTGAGGAGGTGGGACGGAAGGGTCAAGAGGGTTTTGATTTGATTCCTTGCTTATGCCGGTACCCGCATTATTCGTTTGTTTGTTTCTGGGACTCAGTGTGAAACAGCTCACTGTAGTGCCCTTGTGAACTCGCATTGATTTGTGAGATTTACTTCTTTTTCGTTGGCAGTGAGCGGGCGGCAGCGTGCCCGTTATTCGGACACCATTTCCTTCGTCTATCTTTATTGTTTGGGCAAACCAAGCTTTACGTTAGTTGTGTACTATATCATGACGAGTCGGAGGTGGAGGACTTGACGGAAATGTCCAACACACAACACAAAGCTGTTGTGGTGAGTTAATGACGGGGAACGAGAAAAGATCGAGCGCAAGACAAATGAAAGATTTCTGCTGCATAACGTTTCAACTCACACGTGCTGTGGTGCCTTATATGGTGCAACTCTCATTATCAAACCATTTTGACTGAAGATGTTTTTTGAATGCTACATTTTGACCTATTCACATACAATGAGTGAAGTAGAATTCAACTAATTCAGCCTCTTTCACACAGAGTTAAGACGTGTCTTTGCAAACTCCTCCTCGTCTCTGTCTTGATCAAATATTAGAGATACCCTATCAACTTCTCAGATCCCAAATGCACGCTAATGTAACAAGATGGTGTTGTAAGTCACTATGCATGAAATCCCATATTATTGGGGTTGACGTTAACACGACTATCGGGTCGGCCAACCTTGGACGAGGCTCATGCTAGTACCTCGAAATGTTTCTCAGACAAACATAAAACACGGGGGGAAGCACCCGATTGATCGACCACGGTACACCTTTATTGTAGGATTGCATGCCAAATCTGTCTTGGTTGGTTTGCTCAGCCTCATGAAAAATACCTGAGCATCCGAAACATCACAGAGGATTTCTGCTCCTAGCTACACGAGTTTGAAACGTCGAGTTGAACCTGAGCGCTGTGCTCTTGGCTGATTCGACTTTATCTTTGAGATTACCACCAGCAGGATGTTGGGAGGAACGTGCTGGTGTCGTCTTTTAATTGGTTCTGGCCGTTGGAAGTTGTTAAAGCTGAAACGAGGTCTGGGATAAGCGAAAGTCAAGGATCCTCGCCTTTCTGTGATTCGATGAGTATCCCTGTCTAGATTAACAAGGAGCTGTACCTTGCAGAAGTAGAGACTAGGATGCGAGGCCCACGGACCTCAAAGGCTCAAAGGTAATGAGAAAGTGATGAGGTCTGTGAGGACTCAATAAGCAAAACATGTAAAACACAGTAGTATGTAAGAAGAGCAACATATTTGTTTCGGCTCTTAGTCGTCATGTAGTTTGGAAGCTTCCGTATGGTGATGGAGGCACCATGAACAAGCCCATGGCCATCTCATCTACGTAATGCAAACTTGAAGTCCTGTGATATAGTTGGCCAGTTCCGAATAGCTGCGACAATTCGCAACTTAAATCGCAAAGATTTGCTGTTTGCCGTGGGATGATCGTCGGCAGTCGGAACATGATGTGTTTCCCGTTGGCGTCATGCCATGGCGGAGAGCAATCGTGTGTACGGGATAGTGCGTATACCAGCGCATAAGTATTACGCCCCTGCGTAATCAGTCTGAGGCAGATCATCGTACACCCTGCGCTATGCTTCGTTCTGACATCCTCTAGAGATCCTTCGCAACAGGATGCGAGACGTGGTGAGTTGTCGGGAGATAACTGAAGAGTTTTCCAAAAGAGCAAAAGGATTTAAAGGAATGTCGTGAGCATCTGCAGCCAAGTGTTTCCTGCCTCAACTAGCTGATCATCAAAGGCATCTGCCGTTGATTGGAGGAAAAGCCTCTACGATTTACCTGCTCGTTCGTAGGTCGTACCTCCCTAGATTGTGATATTTTATCCGCGTACAAGTTTCCCGAGGCAAGTGGTGCTCCGGAGTTGCTTCCTAGCTGGGGTGGTCCCTGCCGTGGCCCGAGCCCCATCTGATCCCTCAGCAATCCTCATTCTCGACCAAAGTCCATGATCCTGGGAGGTTTTATACTTTGTACAGATTTGATCCTACGACTTTGCTTCTTTTTCTTCGTACCCCGCGGGGATTCTTATTCTTCTCTTTTCTTCGCTTCGCTTTCTTTCTCTCTGCAGTGCAGGTCAAAGGCTTGATGTCTTCACTTACAATCTGAGCTCTTATTCGATTCTTCATACGTTCTTTACATCCTATCTCTATCGCAATTATTGAACGCGTGGGATTTCTTCACCATTTCGATTCGATTGTGCTGTTTTCCAGTACACAGTTCCTCCTCTGAAACGACCTGGGTTGGCTCCTATTGACAGCAACCGACGCTATACATAGGTCTTCGTTTTGGACGTTTGCCCGAGTACCATGAAGGTTCTGCACAAAACACTTGACGTCCAATAACGCAACCATCCAGCAAGCACGACCTCATTCATCACTTACTGGACCTTTTACTATTCTTCTTCAGTCAGGCAGAGCAACACTCTTGGGATTTGGCCTCTTATTCCTGATCGCTCTACTTGGATCGCATTCCTTACAACAAGATATCACAATGTCGCCTTCGACTCAATCTAAGATGCTGGTGGTGCCGCCGGCGCTGAACTTGCGCCGGGCCACCGCGTATAACGCTCAAGATCGTGGACCGGTTTCATCAACTTCTTCTACATTCAATTTCAACCACTTATTCTTCTCGCCGCCTGCTTCCCCGGCTCTTCCAGCGCTGGTGCCTCGGCCACCGAAAAGGAAATCTAGCCAGATATTGGTCGCTCGGCCAAGCCGAGTCTTTCGACGACTTTTCCTTCTCGGCATCTTACTCTCGATTACATATATCGTAGCTCTAGCTTTCCAGAACCCAGATGTCCTTCCAGCATCAGTCTGGCCTTACTTCACACAAGAGGAATTCGAGATGGTAGGCCAGGATGCCTTCCCGGATTTCCCAACACCCATTCTTATCAACGACGACAAAGGTCGTTCCAAATGGACTGTCTTCATACCACCCAGCGGGGAATTTCCCTTGACCATGGACCAGTATGCTGAGATGGGCAGCCAATGCCGGGAAGTTTCCTCGCGAGCAAGAGATATGCATAACAAGGCCCCCATCACCGAAACGGCTATCATCAATTACGATGCTAAGGATGAATACTATATCGACGTCTACGAGGCTGAGAGGACAGGGCTCCTCACACCCTACAAAGGAATTCATGCCAAGGACAAGGGCAAGTTCGTGGGGGTGGACAAGAAGCATATGAAGCACAAGCCTGTCTGTGAGAGTACTATGACTTTTGTACTGGAATCATCAGATGCTGGTCTGGGTAACACGCTCATGATGCTGTGGACTTTTTACGGACTGGCGAAGCAACTAGATCGTGAGTTTTTCATTGTTGACAAGCGTTGGGCTTATGGCCCTTGGTCAGAAATTTTTGATGCTCCTCCTATCCCAGAGTGCCGTCCACCTCCGAGACACCATATGGTTCCTTGCCCTTTCCAAACTCGACATTTGGTTGTTTCGTCCGCGACCGCGAAGGAGGTGTTCCCAGCGTTGCTAGCTCAAAACCACCGAGTTGCGGGTAGTGGGGATGGACGACGAGATCTGTTCGAGCTTGCTCGTATAGGTTTTGAGGACCTTTTCTTTTTGAACGAAGACGATCAAACATACGTCGATGGCCGTGTGACAGGACTTCAAACAAAGGCAAAGACAGAAAACGTTCTTGCCACGCATTCGCCCATCATCGGACTTCATGTCCGTCATGGAGACCGGCATCCACTTGAGTTCCAATATCGCGATACCTACATCCCAGCCGATGTCTACCTCAAGCAGGCCAGCCATTATGTCGAGGAGTTTTACAACATGACGGGTACTCAGGACCCTAGTCAGCGACAACACATAACAATCATAGCTTCAGATGATCCTACCGTCCATGAAGAACCTGAGTTCTCACATACCATGCCTTCTCAGGATCGAATTCGGCTAGCTTCGAAGGGAGCTATTGCTCGAGCCAATGGCAATCAGCATTCGCTCAAGAACTTTGTCGAGAACTCATTCGGTTGGGAAGGTGGTTTCTTTGCTCCCTTGTTCTGGAACCTCGGAGTTGACAGTAAGAACAATGCCGCCGAAGCACCTGCAGGGGTCAAGGTGGATGGTGTAAACAAAGAAGCCAGGCATATGGCCCCTCCCTCACAAGAAACACTACGGCTCCGCAGTCTCGTCGGCCGAGCCTACATGATGGATCTTGCTGTGCTCTCCGAGTCGAGCGATAAGATCGTGTGCAGCGTCAGCGCCATGGGATGCCGGCTATTAGCTGTCATGATGGGCTGGGAAGATAGCATAGAAAATGGTGGTTGGCATAACGTAGATGGATCTTATGGATGGGCAGGAATCGACTGGTGAGAATAGAACCGACGGTTTAACCGCTTTGCTTTTATTTTTGGATAGTTCCATAAGTTACAAAACCACAAAGGTTGTAAATTCGTGAAAGATACTCTATGATGAGACATGGATGGTGTTGGGGGGCGTTGGTTTAAGATAGCACATAAGATACCAATATTTTCTCTTCATTTGTCCATGTTGGCCACAAGATAATTGGACATGATCAAACCAAGTTTTCACTTCGTTCTTATATGTACATCTTGTGGGTGGTATTCATATCCATCAAGCACGATGGAGGATGGTTACTGCGATATCGAGTCTTATGAACGTGGTCATATTAGCGATTTGAAGAGGCACGAGGGCCCACTAAATAATCAGCTACGTTTTTGAGAATGACTTCGCAATAGAAATTTCTTATCGTTATACTAACTTCCAGTTGCAACCATCAAGAAGTAGTTGTGATTATTATTATTTTAGCCCTAGGTATTCTCGTCTCAGTGATCATTTACATATTATTTGATTGGCCCAAGCGTGATGCACTGTTTAATGGATTAAAGTGGGACTAGTTGCGCGCCGCGCGATTCTACAAGCTTTCTTTTAGCTACCACTTCCATCTTATTTATAACCCCCATATATCTTACAAAGAGACAACTCGGGGCTACCTAACAGCGCTGCCTTGCCCTGTTACGATCCGTCTCCTCTCCTATTTCTCTTGGCCCTGCATGTTACAGGCCATTACAGTCTCGCGACCTGATACTCTCTCAGGATAGAACATCACATACTGTTTAGCTACCCGAGCTCTCCAGCGCCAACATGTCAGCGCCCGCACCTACGCCAAAGGATGGTCTGCCATCTTCGAAACCACGACTTAAGATCAATGTCAGTCGATCATCATCGTTCGTTGCCGACGCGCATGCGACACCTTCAGCCTCCACCTCAGCCGCGCCGGTAGCTCCAACACCAACACCGACCGAAGGAGGACGCAAAGTCAAGCTCAAGATTGGGAAATCACAACCTCCAACTCCCGCCGAACAGCCTCCTACCAAAACAAAAGCTGGACGTCAGCCCAAGCCCACACAAAAACTCGTGGAGAGCAAGAAACGTGCGCACGATGATCTCGATGATGAACTGGGGTCGGCGCATCCGACGACGAAAATCAAGCTCAAGCCGACCAAGTCAGGTCTCACTCCAACGGTCGTGGTGAAGCCGAAGGGACGCCCACCAGTGCACCCGCCAGGAGATGGGTATGATTCGGAAGCGAGCGATCGGGAAAGGGACCCGTCGATAGAGGAACAGTTTGTCCTGAGAATGATGCCGGGGGAGCACTGCGACTATGTGCGGTGGTGTATGGAGAATGGCAAGATGGGCATTCCTCGGAGTGCGGGAGGAGCAGATATCCACCTCAAGTTCTTCGAAGAGGACACGAGGAGGGCGGTCGTGACAGTCAAGGGCCAGCCATTTGCCGCTGTCATGGTGGATCTGCCTACAATTACCGAAGCCATGAAGACATGGGATCGCAAGTCATTCCTCAAGTCTGCGGACATCTGCCAGATGCTTCTAGTCTACGCAAGAATTTCTACCGAAGCTGAAGCCAGGCAGACACCTCTACCGAGCATGATCGACCAGCATTTTAGATGGCCACACGGCCTAACGCCGCCTATGCACGACTGCATGAACCGACGGTTCGCAAAGACCATCAGTCGCAAGGAAATAGAAGATAAGGAAGCAGAGGTCGAACGCTTGCTCGCCGAGGACGCTAAGGCCGGCTCGACGCGATGGGAATGGGTCGAGGAGAGCAAAGAAGACGACGACGATGTCGGCGAAGAGGATGCTGAGGGTGAGATGGATGATAGCATGGATTACTTCCAGAGCCAGGACGTTTTCGGCGACGAAAATGACGACCTCGAGGCCGATCTGGAGGCCGCTTTCGCAACAGGGGAAACAGGCGACGAGACTCCCGCTACAGGCATGGATGCACCTACGCCTATGACGGCCACTCAAGTCAATACCCCTGCACCCCTCCAGGACAGTATCGAGTCGGACGAGTCTGAAGAAGTGTCAGACGACGACGATGATGACGACGAAGATTTGGACGATGACGCTCGTGCGCAGCGAGACGAGGAGCAGGGTGTCAAGGATATCATCAACGACCTCAAGAGGCAGCTTGCTAATAAGCAGGCTGAGCTGGCTCGTACTACAAACAAGATCTTGCGTACTCGCATTGAGCAAACGATCAAGCAGCTCAAGTCAGAAATCGAGCTCAAGAACTCGTCTATCGGCATCGAGACTGATGACTAAGGAAACAGATGGATTTTGACTGCAAACTGTTTATGGGTGATGTGCGAAAAGAAGCTTATGGTAGGTAATAAACGGCGTTTAGGTGTAGCCCAGGATCTGGGCAAGGATGACTTAACTATGGACATAATCCCAATACCAGACTTTGACTATTTTAAACAACTGACCCAGTACATTCTCAAAACTGGCTTCTCCTCAGCCCTATACTACCCCCTATTCCTCAAAGTCTCGCGATCTCATGCTCTGAAAATGCGTCCAAAATTTGAATGCACAATGCTGCGGCACCAACTAACCCTGTCCTAAGATTTTCAAAGTCTTTGATTTGTTAACTACGAGAATTTCTGTCGCTGTGTCTATAACATCCTGCCAAGATACGTTGTGGCAAAGCTCCTCGAGGTTTTGTGAAGCCTTCGTCTTCCGAGGTTTCCCCTTGTTTGCTTTCGACGTACGCTTCTGTAGCCCTTGCTGGAAGATTTTTGCAAGCTCCGGGTCTCGTTGGCCTTGCTTCTTGAAGTATCCGACGATGAACTGGTTGTCTCTCATCTTTGTCACCTTGTGCTCGCGATTCCAACGTTTGGTAGAGTTGATAGCGTCGATGATGCGGGACTCGGCGTCTGAGGATTTGGGAGAACCTTCATTACATATAAGTCTCTATTCAGAACCATATAGACCCGAAACTGCTCACCTTGTTGCTTCTGATCGTTCGATTTGAGCTGCGCCCTTGCCCTTCGCATTGCTCGGGTCTCTACTCCGGAAGTTGGAGGCGTATCCGGCTCTGGATCTTTCGTCTTTACCACGATCGTATCAGGGCCTTGGTGAATCCGGCTTGAAATATCGTCCACCTTGACCTTCGCATCCTCCAGTTGTTTGTTCCACCCCAGCGTGGTATTGTTTATCTCTTGCTGGAGTTTTACAATGTCTGCTCGCGTGGCGGGCTCGTTGCCTTCGAACTGAACCATGTGAGCCTTGACTGCTTGGATTTCTTGCATCATCGTGGTCATTCTTTCTTCGTTCCGACGCCTGAACTCTTGATCGTCCACGGTACGCAGAACAAGCATACGAACATCTTGTTCAAGACGATTCGCAAGTGATGAGACGGCTCGGAGGCTAAGTTCGAAGTTCATACTCGCAAGCGCCTCTGCCTGCTTGAAAAGTTTTGTTCTTTCGTCTTTAGCATTCTCTGGAAGTGAAGGGATCGGTGAACATGAAATGCTAGGGATGATGCCTGGTGTGGTTCTTGCCGTGGGCCAGTTGCTTGAATTTTGGCTTGGTGGCGGTGACAAGGGAGCGCCCGTTCCCGCAGGGACTGAGCGACGACGGCTTCGAATCATCTTGAAGAAGCACAAGCACTACAAGATTCCCTAGCTCGGAGAATGGGACGATGGGAGAAGCAAAGCAACTGTGATAGATTAGGGATGGACTGTCATCCTGCAGTAAAGCGAGATGTCGATGGATGCAAAGGAAAAGGTAAGGATTTCTGTAATGAATAACAAATACCCACAGACTAACATCAAATTGAGGAAGGAAGGAAGGAAGGAAGGAAGTGTATCTATCGCAGGTGAAGGGGCTGATCGGTTGTGAGGGAAAACAAGGAAGGAGTAAAAGGTAGGAGCTACTCACATTAAGACTGTAAACGGTCACAGGTGGGTAGAGCATCAAGAATGACATTGAACATTTTTCGTATATTTATTCTATTATCAAATTATGTTAACTGTGAAAACAAACATGAAGGGTTCTGATATGCTAACCATTCCAAATGCGCGCTAATTGCCAACGAAAATATGATGAAGACCAAAGTCAAGCCTACAAGAGCCATTGTACTACTGTAGATCACCAATAACTTCAGCGTCTTTGCCCTTCAGTCTCTCCTTTCCAATCCACTCCATAAAGAAAGACACATCCTTAGCTATGGCTCCAGCCAAACCCAGCTTCTGCGCCCACATGGGCACCAAGCCTCCCGCATCAGATGCCGTTCCCATTATCCACTCCAAGCTTCCGTTGTCCAACTCCCTAACGCGCTCAAGACTCGTGTAGGCTGCTCGGATGGGACCCTCGTGAACAGCCACGTCTGTAGCTTCGCCGTCGGCCCGAACAGCGATCTGGATGACCAGAAACTCCTTACGACCGCGCACAGCAGTCGTGGCTTGCAGGACGGGAAAGACACGCTTCGAAAGGGGACCAGGGAGATCGTGAACAGACTCCTCACGACGGAGCGTCCAGTCGGTCCAAGTCTCGCCCTCCAGCTGGATCTCAATGCCGGAGCAATCCCACTCTTGGAGCCGTTTGAAGCTCACCACACTTGGTGTAAAGACCTTTTCAGCCTCTGCGTGCCTCTCCTTGAAACACCTCACGAACTCATCCCAGGCTGCAGTTCCCTTCTCCTTCTTTGGTTCGTGAGTGCTTCGCCGGAGCGCCCAGAGCTCGGATTGAGCTTTGTCGGGAGTGATACCAAGACCGGGATTCTTCTGGGCGACAATTGCCAAGGTTTCGGTGTCTACAGTACGCTCAAACACATGTACAGGAGCCGTAGATGGATCATACGTCTTGACAGTTTTGTGCTTCCACACTTCAGATGTAGAGCGAAGCTCGGTGGCAGGCTCAAGAGATGGGATCTCAGAGGGAACGGTGCCTATAAAATGCACAGCCTCGAGCAGGAGTGAGGTGAGAAGGACCTTGAGCTCCTCTGTTTGAGCCCCTGCTGTCGGGATTTTGGAAGGATGAATGCCCCAGAGGCGGACAAGAGGACCGTATGATTCGGTCATGATGGATTGATGAGGTGCTGGTCCCTCACTTGGTCAAGGATTAGATGTTTTGACAGTGGTATTAGTAGTGGAATCCTTGTTCGACCAGGTAAACAAGTGGGATCATCATTAAAGTTAACTACGTATTTGACTCTTATACAGCCAATCGCGCTAGATGAGCCAGCCCCTCCTTTGAGGTGAGCCAGGCCCGGGCGCTAGCATTAGCATTGAGGGGGCCCTGACTTTTATACCTTAGTTGAATCAGTAAAAGGTATATCTTTGTTAGAATCATTTATTCCATATGAGAAGATTCTACCGTACTAGGTTCAATGGACTTGTTGTCCCTAGAAGAATTAGAGTGTAAATGGATGTTATGAAAATTACAGAAAACTTTGGTATTATGGATGCGTTCAAGTTATTCTTTCAGTTCATTCCAACTTCCATGTATAGTCTTGATTATAGCTATATCAGAAGACTCCCGGCCGTGATCTCGTCGATCGAATGCACCAGTCCACTCAACAGTTTGCCAGGAATTCATATTATTTTATTCGTCCACGTCAAGTCGTTGTTTGATAAATTGACTTCCAAGACAGTTTTGGGCGACTTAGTTATAGAATGATATGTTGACGCCTCACTCAAGGCTTCCTACGCATGATGGATATCTTGTTGGCCTTGACTCTGTGATACGGTATAGTAACCCGGTTGACGACGCCTGTCACCGCATCGCCAAAACATCCCCTCTCACCATATACTGTAGATTAACTACGGGGGAGGATCATTACCTTGTCCTCTTTGCGGTTATGGCGGGCGGGAAAATCTCCCGTGTGAAGAGGTACATTCACCTGTCAGCTATGAAGATGGCGTTTGCCTTTATACCTTTGAAATGGCCTCGCTATCTATACTGATGGGCTTCTCTAACATGGTATTGGCCATTTAAGCGAAATGGCATGCCATTGGTGAATGACTCGCATTATGATTGCTATAACCACTAGAGGGATTCAGTCTATGAGTCAGTCATATCGTCCAAAGACAACGGCTTGGGGTATATTCCGGCATGAAACAGCCTCGAAAACGGTAATATTGGTAAAGAAGCCTTAGTGACATATCCAAGCAGTGTCAGAATTATGGAGCGTGGGGACCTCCTACTCGACCACATCCACGTTATAGAGTTTCCTGCGTCCCTGAGGGAACCCTACATCTGTATTAGGGTAAGGGTAACATCTCCTGCATCATTCAAGGGATCATCGAAGGAAACAATGGGCCAAGGAGAAAGATACCAAACTTCAACTTCACTCACCTCACCCCGTTACATTATGATGTCTCATGAGACCGTGTCACTCTCATGATATACCGACGATGTTGGTCAAAAAATCTTCAAATTAATTTCATATTTTAATCGTTGCTTATTAAAAATTTCTAATCTCTATCGCCAGAACTTTGCTGGCATGGCATGATAATTGACGTCTTTTTGAAAACAGCCCGGCCATTATAAAGCACTCAACTCCTCAGCAAACCCCATTACGTTTGCTGCATATATACAACTAGTTTCGTGTTTTCTCATCATTTCTGTCAAATGTTGCTCTACTGGCGTCTCTCCCAGTGGATGTTGGCAGGCTCCAGAGGTCGGGAGAAGAGGGAAGCGTAGTCGGTACCAATCAGAGTGTTGCCACCATCGACGTTACGGAACTTGAATTCACGTACAACCTCGGCAACAATGGTCTGCAGCTGGGCGTTGGCAAAGTGCTCGCCAATGCATCGATGACGACCGGCACCGAAGGGCAGGTAAGGAGAAGCGGAACCCTTGCTAACAAGTCCGTAGCCGTAGTCGATCTTTTCCTCATCCTCGCCATTACGAGCAGCCATTCGGGGGAAGTTGGGAGAATCAACCTCCCATCGGTGAGGATCCCACTCATCGGGGTTAGGGAAGTAGGTAGCATCGGTAGCGCTGACGCCAGGGGCGGCCATAACAGTGTGCGAGGTCGGGACAACGTACTTAGTACCGGGGACTTGCATAGGAGACTTGACAGCGCGCATGATGGAGTGAATAGGGGCGTGGAGGCGTAGAGTCTCCTTGACGATGGACTGGTTGAGGGACAACTTGGCGAGATTATCATAGGTCAGGGGAGGGAGGTCGGCGCCGAGCTCTCTGATCTGCTCCTGGTAGAGTTCCTCCATGATGTGGGGGTACTGAGCGAGACGGAGCATGATCCAGGAGCTGGTGGAAGAAGAAGAGTGTTGGCCAGCCATGAGCAGAGCAATCATCATGTGGGCGACCTCGTGGTCGGGGACAGGGGTACCGTTCTTGTAGGAGGAGTTCATGAGATGCTTCATCATATCCAGCTCAGTGTCATCGTTACCCTTGGCGCGGCGCTCCTTGATAGTGTCCATGTAAATCTTAGCAACGGTGCGCTGGGCGTGATCGCGCTTTCGGTTCCAGGGGAGAGGAGCCCAGTGAAGCATGAAGTTAATGGGGGTGAAACCCATGTCGAGGTCGTGGTAAAGAGCGGCAAGGGACACATCGAACTTGTTGCGGATGACGCTGCCCTGAAGAGCGTGCGAGGCAGTAAAGATGGTGATCTCAGCCATCTTCTTGGGGATGTCGCAGATACCAGACTTGCCCTTGAAATCTGCGCTCTTCTTGAAGTAATCACGGACCTCGCCAGCGATGATGGGAACATAGGATCGGAAGGCTTCGGTGGTAAGGGCAATCTTCATGAACTAGGTTTGACACGTCAGTATGTTTGTCGTAAATCTGCTTCTCGTGGTTTCTCACCTTCTTCTGCTCCATGAGCTTGGCATTGGGGCAGTCATAGACAACGTCCTTGCCAAAGACAGGAGTGGTGAGGACAGTGTAAATCTCCTCGGCGCAGACATCCTTGAGCTTTCCGTTGAGAATGAAGTCGTTTCCGGCAGGGCCAACAGCGACAGTGGTTTTCTTTCCGAGGAGGACAAAGGTGAAGACATCGCCGTGCTAGTAAAGAGTTAGTTTTTGGTTGTCACTTTTGCCTATGGCATCGCAGGCCAATCTCCGATTTTGGGAGATCTGGACAGCATCAAACGTACCTTGGCACGGTTCTCCTTGAAGAACTTGGGAGGGTCCATTCCGTATGTGACAGTGCTTCCGATGAAGGGGAGCCAGTGGAAAACCACAGGAGGCTCATTGGGGTTCTTGAAGAGGAGCTGGCTGAGAACATTGAGAAGGATGGAGAGAACGACGAAGGCTCCCATGCCAATCCCAATCTGCTGGCCCAGGGGAAGCTCTTGGTATTGTTGCGCGAGCGGGTGGCCCGCGAGTTCCTGAAGGATACCCATGGTTGGGTGTTTTTAGGGAGGGGGATGTGGTGTTTCGGTGCGGTTCTCGTAGGGGTAAAAGGTAAAAGTAAAGAAAGAAAGAAAGAACAAGTATTGTCCTCAGCGCCAGGATACACAAGAAATCCCAATGGCGAGTCAGTGGAAAAAAGAAGAGACTGACAGGAAAAGAAAAGGATAACAAATGGCGAAGGAGATTAACTGATATGTAATTGCGACAGACCCCGACGTCCTTTTTTTCGGACCGGGGTGTCGTTAAGTTGGAAAGGGACCCCACACACCTGGCCAGAGACAGCAGAACAAGAGCACGAGCACACCGCCTGCACTCTGTGCAAGATTTAGTGGAATAGCCCCCTAAAAGCATGGAAGTTTGCTGCTGCTATTGCCCGGACACCGTGTAAAACGGAACCTGAGGAGGAACGGTACCTGGAAAAAATGGGGCACTGTTCCCTCGCCGTCGTGTAAGGGTGTGATATGATTGGCTTGAAGCTACGGATTCGTATTCGCATCGACTTTGTGGTGTCAGATCTCGACCCTCCTTTTTCGCATTCTTATCTGATTCCACAGCCAATGGAAACATTTTTCTCGAAGCATTAATTGCTTACGTATTGCACTTGCGGCTGTGCCAAGTTACGCCCCTAATGCATATTTTCATATCAAGGCAGATCGTAACTCATCATGCTTCCAGGTTACCATCAAATATCATACGAAGTTGAGATTAGATACTAGTAAACTTCATCTTTTCTTCTCCGGTCGTGCTAATAATCCACTCGCCAACCCGAGACCCTTGTTGTGGTTCTCATCTTCCCATAGTATATGGTCTGACGCAGTTGTCCACGGTCTCTCATTGGCTCTGCCGTCATGGTCCGAATAAGAACCCGACTTTTTTTTTATGAGCCGTGAACTATCGGCTATGAAGTGTGACGATACTCGAATCATTTTCAGGGTCCTTGATGAATAAGACCACTCTAGTCATTGGTCAATGGCTTTATCATGTTTTTGGTATGTTCAAGACTGGGAACACGATCCAGGGGCAACATCAGAATTCACATGTCTGTTGATATTAAGATTTGTTTATTGTTCTTCTAAAACTACTCCCAACAACTTTCTTGCGATTCGCTCAAAGTCTCAATATGGGTTAAGCGTGAGGTGCTAACCCAATGTCATCGGTGTCAATTACACTTGAGACAAGCATGATACCGAACTACCTTACTCTCAAGTAAAGTACAAAGCTATGATACCGCCGGCATCTCGCGGGATTCCTCATATAGTGCCCATGAAGCCATTGCAATGAACAATCAAAAAAACATATCATATTTGTTCCCAACCCCGGATCACTCCGAACCCTTAAACCACTTCAACTACAACGCCCCGCTTAATATGGGCTGACGTTCGCGGGGCTCATCTTGGACCAGGTCGTCCGCCTTCCTTCCGTATTCGTGAGGCGGGACGGTCAGCGATAATCCGGACCCCGGTGCTCATACGCCCCGGCCGGCGTCAACTACTCACGGCCGACAGGGGAACGAATTCGCGAAATGTTCGGAAGAAAGACGTCGAAAAGACTCTTTGCCACTGTTGTAATAGCCAATGCCCAACGATAATGTGTAAATGATTTTGTCAATACCCTATACTGTCAAACCATGAGGGGAATGGTACCGACTCCTGTAATCAGAGAGTATCTACTACCTAGGGCAAGCAAAAACTCGCCAGGCTATAAAACATAAAAGACTTAAAAGTCATGCCAAATTCTCCATTGTATACCCAAAACTAAAAAACAGAAAAAAGCGCTCAAATTGTATGAATGTGTCAAAGTATCCCTGCCTGTACACACAATAAGTCGTTAGGTGAGATGGACGTTGACATAATGTCGTTAGGACCGCTGCTCAGTGTTGTCTATGAATGCTCCAGAACGCTGAGCTCCCGAGGAGCCGGCTCAGACCTGTCAAGAAGCCATGTTTACCTCCATCGCCCAAGATGAAAGAGAAAGATATGTTAAAAGCTCAGAGCAACCATGTCCTTCTAAGCGACGATAGTCTTGCCAACAGCACCCCATCGAAGTTTGCGTAGTCCGCTACCTGAAGATCGTATGACTTCCTGGCCACAAGACGTGGTATCGTTGACACTACCAACGCTGACCGCCAGCGCTTCTTGCTTACCGACCTCACGGCCGATAACATAGCCAGCACCAAACCCCACCACAGACACGAGGACGACAACGCCGGCGCTGACAACCCACGTGAGAAGAGTTGGCGAGATGGTCGTAGGTTCTTCCATCTGTGTAACCTTTTTCTTCTTGTTGGCCCGTGGGGCTGTTGTCGATCCGGAACTGTGCTTGGCTCTTTCGGAGCTTCGTGAGAGAGATCTTGCAGGAGAGCCCCGTTTGCGGGGTTGAGATGGGGCCGTGGGTCGCTGAGCTCGTCTTGGTGGCTCTGATGACAGCTCCGACTCCGGCACCAGTCGCAACTCCATCGGTTGGCAGCTAGGACCTACACCCGCGTTGGCGGCTCTATGTGCCTCTGCTTCCTCTTTCGACTTGGGAAGAGCCCTAGCTGCGTGGGCGCAAGAAAGCAAAGTGGTTAGAGATGCACGAAGAGCGGCGTCATTCTCCTCACGAACAGCCGGGGACATAAAACTGGGTCCCGCACGGTGGGGCCGTGTCTGCGATCTCTGGGTGAAGGATGGCCGTGTAAGACCGCTGTGAGGATGAGGGGATGACGCAGTGGGAACAGCTGGAGCAGAATCTCTTCTTTGCGTAGATGGATGGGTGAAGGCGTTTGGCTGAGGCCGGAAGACTGGTTCGGCAGGTTGATCGGACACTCGTCCGAGCGCGGTGACGTTATCACCATCTGACTCGGCTTCTGAGTCCTCGTCCATCTCCTCCTCGGACCGCTGGGCGTTCTCGGTCGAACTGGTAAGCATGCGATCATCTTCGCTATCGCTCTCATCATATTCCTCTTGGCTGCTAATGTCGGCGCTGTTCACGTTGTGGATAGCCGTGTGTTGTTGAGGGAGCGATCTCGCAGATGGTTGTAAGCGTCGCCGACGAACGTACGGGTTTGCGACGCGCAATCCGGTTGTGACTATCTCGTCGCCGATGCTTGATAGCGATGAAGATGACGGTTGCGATGCTAGTTCGACCCAAGATGATTCTGAGACCGTTAACTTACCTCCACGTAAAGAGGTTAAATAGAGTTGCTGGAAACTTACCATCATAACGTCTTTGTGGGGGAAGTGTTGGGCTTGATCTCGACCCGTTTGGAGACATTCTGCTCCCCTGCCAACTCTGGTTTTCTTGCCCGTCCATCTCTCCCCTTTTTTATTGATAAGTTGATGTTTGCTGGGTAAAGTTATCTGGAAACACAATATTCGAGTTCCGGGGTAGAGCACGGGGGGTTAGGGGTGGTAGACCAGCCACTATATGTACCTCCGCTTATCTTTGAGCTCTGACGTGATGTTACCTTGTTCAAGGGAGACGGGAAAGTTGAGCGATGAAAATGCAGGAAAGAGAGATTCAAGTATAAAGTGAGAGTATCAATGAGATAGAGAACATTACTTTTTAACAGCGAAGTCAGGACTGGTAGACCTGTTGGGAAATGGTGGACAATTGTTTCTTTGTTGCAAGCACGAGAGCACGTTTCAACGTCCATCGATAACGACTCAAGTAACAGTACTTGAGGGTGTGGGTGGGGGACAGTGCGAGCGCATCACGCGCATCAGTCAGACACGCGGAGTTGAAGGCTGAGGAAGATTCTAACTTGGTATAGCTACACCAAATTCGTAACGATGACGATAGCCCTTCACACACTGTATAGTCGTGATCTCTAGAGCGGTGAAGTAGTTCATTGCAAGTATAGATACTCGATCCCCCGCCTCTTTCTTGAGCACGCAGCACGAACATACCGGTCATGAGCACCAGGCGGGGGCTTTACCCAGATAGTGGCAGACGACCTACCGAACCGAAACCACTTAAACCAGAAGCGTAGGGTAGCCTAGTTGTCCAAACTTTACACTGTCGACCTTTGTATACTGATAGGTATCAAATAAGAGAAAAATAAAGTCGGCTGAGATCGCTGACATTATCGTACAATCCCACGTTGTTGAGCGTCTTGGTGGTCTCATTTATCCTTGCTTTGTCACAATAATCTTGACGATGTAATCCAAGGTGGATCAACATGTATTCTTCCTAGAGGCCCATCGATCTACCCATTCATAGATCTGCATCATGCGAAACTTAAAACCACTAGGTAACGAAACGCCGGCTGGTCTGTTTATTATCTGGGCTGCTTCAAATGTTACCATTTTACGACACTAACGCCCAACATTTGAACATCAGACACCTTTTATGACTGCCGTGAGGCCACTGATTCGAGACAGTCGGCTTCCCGGTTTCAACTAGACTTACACGACCCGTACTGAATCTGGGGTACACCAGCTGATCCTTATGACTGACCCAAAATAACCTTGGCTATCTCTGTTATGCCGTAGTTCCCCAACAAAACTTTGTATGGATGTTTCAAAGTCAAAGGCCATCATGAGATGTTTACTTGCTTGCGCGTGAGTGGGTTATCATAAGACTGATCTTCCACACGCGCTATCACAACTTGAATCGCAACGGGAGTCGCACAATTGTTAAACGCTGTATGTACATCTACCCATATTGTTAGGCCACACCCTCTGGTTAGCCTGCAAGATGCTCACAGAAGCCAACTCTCTTGTAGTCCAAAAATGACATATCCCCGAAGTTTATGCTTGTTCTACATTATCGTGCACAAATCTTGAGAGAACACACAGCTATCATAGCGAATCAAGTCACAAAAACATTCACATGAGCAGTTACTATTGTATCGGAACTGAATATATTTTGATAACGTCATTATGTGACATAAAACATGATCGAACTTTTATTGCGCCCCATCCTGGTACTACATAATCGAAAGGACAACGGCAGTGGTATACTCACCAGACTCAAACGATGGAAAAAACAGTGTACATGGTATAACAAATCAAGGTGGTCTAGTCATCAAAGGCAGGAGATCGTCATCAGTCAAGGCCGAGGTCGGGTAAAGGCATCGTCGTAGCTTTTCGAAAAGCCCCCAGGACCCTCAAGAGTATTCGCAAGAACCGATTTGGTCTTCTCCTCACTGTCTGATAGACGAGAGGAGCGTCTTCCCAAAGAGCCGTCAACAAATCCCTCAGAAGCCCACGTGGTGTCTGCCATAAAGACAGACTTGATCAAAACCCGACAATCAAAAAGCCACAAGCACCGGCAAGGGTGCCTTTGCAAGATGCCACGAGCCCACGGTCCCAAGTGTAATAGCCCCCAGGTCTATAACTGCTTTACGCGTGCGATGCGTATTCTCAAAGCCCACTACTCCATAGGAGTTTTAACTTGTGTTGAATCGACTGCCCACAAAGCCCACTTATTGGTAAACCCGCCAGAAGCCCTCGGTCCGCAACTGTTGTGCATCACCCACGTTTAATCGAAAGAGATCTTGGAGCCAGAGAAAGCGGCAGGAGTGCGGTTAGCTCCAGTGCCGAAACCACCGCCGCCACCACGACCGCCGCCTCGACCACCACGGCCACCGAAACCACCACCGCCTCGGCCACCACCTCCACGGCCACCGAAACCACCACGGCCGCCACCACGACCACCACCACGACCGCCGCCGAAGCCGCCGCCGCCACCACCCTGCTGGGGAGGCTTGCTGCTAGCATAGTCAAGACGGATGCTTCGGGACATGCGACCGTTGCCGATAGAGGCACCGTTCTTGGCCTCGAAGACCTGCTTAGCCTCATCAACAGAGTTGAAGCTGACATAACCGAAACCCTTCAGGTTACCGCTGTCACTGGCGTAGGAGTTAGTAAGGTGAACTTGAAAGAATGAACGATACTACTTACGGGTCGGTAGGAAGACGGACGCTGGCAACAGCAGCGACCTCCTGGAAGAACTCGCGGACGGTGTCCTGGTCAACATCGAAAGGAAGGTTACCGACGAAGAGGGTATCGCTCTCAGGGCTGACGGTATCACCGTGGCGCTGAGCGCGGTCGGCAGCGCGGTCACGGGGGTTGGACTCAGCGGGGCGAGCGTTGGCGTAGTCGAGGTTGATGGCACGGCCCTCGAGCTCAACACCCTGCATGGACTCGTAGGCCTTGGTGCAAGAGGCACCATCGTTGAAGTCGACGTAACCGAAACCACGGCTGCGACCAGTACCCTTCTCGGTCATGACACGAGCGTTGGCGAGACCCTCAATGTGCTTGAAGGCCTCGTAGAGGGCGTTATCATCGATACCCCAAGCCAAGCTACCGGCGAAGAGGGTAGTGGCCTCATCGGTCTTAGTCTTCTTGGAGTCGGCCTCACCATCATCCTCAGCCTTGCGCTTCTTGGAGGGAGCCTCCTCGGTCTTCTCGACCTTGGCGCCAGCCTCCTCATCGGAGTCGCTGCTGTCACTGTCGTCGGAATCATCCTCGGAGTCGTCGGAGTCGTCAGAAGAAGCGGCCTTCTATTCATGTTAGTTAGCATGGTATGATATGGTGGAACGGGTTGGGATGTAGACACGAACCTTCTCAGCAACCTTAGCGGCAGGCTTCTCATCCTCAGACTCGCTGTCAGAGTCAGAGTCAGAGTCAGAGTCAGAGCCAGAGCCAGACTCAGAGTCAGAAGACTCGGCCTTCTTGGCGGGGGCAGCAGCAGCCTTAGCAGCACCGTTGGTCTTAGCGGCCTTGGCCTTGGGCTTCTCCTCCTCAGACTCGCTGTCGGAGTCGGAAGAGTCAGACTTAGCATCAGAGGAGTCAGAGTCGGACTCGGAAGAAGACTCAGCAGCCTTAGCCTTGGCCTTGGTGGCGGCGGGCTTCTTGGTGACCTTCTTCTCCTCCTCAGAAGAGGAAGAGTCGGAGCCAGAGTCGGAAGCCTCAGACTCGCTCTCAGACTCGGACTCGGAAGAGGACTCGACCTTCTTCTTGCTCTTCTTGGACTCCTTCTCCTTGACAACCTTCTTGGAAGGCTTGGCGTCCTTCTTGGAAGACTTGGAGATGCCTCCGGCCTTGACGGTGCTGAGAGGCTCAGCGACCTTGGCCTTCTTGCTCTCCTTTGTTGTTGACTTGGCCATTGTGATTATGTATTAGGATAGAAGAGGGAAAGAAAGATGTAGTGTCTAGTCGGAATGAATAGACAGGAAGAAAGATGGAAGAGAGATGCGAAAAAAAGAATTCGAATGCGCCTTGTACCTGGTTTTAAGCTGGTGGTTGGCACTGGCACTCGTGGCAGAGTTTTTTTTTTTTTTTTCGCCGTCAAAATGGTGGGTCGACCCAAAGCGGTGTAAAAGTTGCGACTGACAGGGAAGGTGGTCTCAATGGGAGTGGGTCTGTGCTTGCCTTAGAAATCAGGTCGGTTGTCATTGGACATCCAATTCACTTAGGTTGAGCTTCAAGCTATCCGGTCATACCAAGCTGCCGATATCGATTGAGTCCCGTTGTCAGCCTTGCGCGCCGTCCCTCGCTTCAGCCGAAACCCCCATTCAAACCTCGACAAGGCTCAGCCATACACACCATGCCTACTCCCGAGTCCGCGCAGTTCAAGGCCCAGAAGCCTACCGTTGCTCCCACTTTCAACGGCGTCGACTACGATGATACCAAGGCCTTCAAGGCTGCCGAGGACGCCCTCATCCGTGAACAATGGGTCGGCGCAATGATGACACGACTTGTTGGTGAGGAGCTTAACAAGTGCTACGTCCGAGAGGGTGTCAACCACTTGGAGAACTGCGGCCACCTCCGAGGTTAGTTGGGTTGGATATGGAGCTTCTTGAGAGCTGCCGAGACTGCGCGATTACTGACAACGACTACCAGAACGCTACCTGCAACTGCTTCAGTCCAACAAGATCAAGGGTACCAAGTTCCTACAACAGAACTACGTCAGCGAGAAGGATCATCAGCTTGACCTGGCGGCCAAGGTTCACACAAGCAACAAAATCGCTAAACTCAACGAGGGTCGATTCTCCTCTTAAGATGCCGGAATTATGCGATGTTCTGTGGAGGAATTGAAGAAACTAGCATACTTAGAGAGGGATTTATGGCCCTGATATCACAACTTGAGTTGTGACAAACTCGGCTCACCAGGAAGGTGAAGCGTCGTCTAGGCCTTGTATGACTGTGTATATATCAGGAAGAAATGAAATTAAAAGAATCTACAAAACTATTTTCAATCTCCAAGCCATTGATCATCAATTCATCTCTGTAGCTCCCACTTTGACGAGCGTTGGCGCGAGGCTGACAATTGCAGGTTATCTCAAGTCTCATTGGCTCTCCACTCTATGCACCTCCAAAATTTCTCCAGAACCTCGAGCCTCGCGACACTTCGTCTCCCAACATCCACCGCCGGCAATCATCATGTTCTGTACTCGATGCCTGCGCACTAGCGCCGTACGGCGAACACAGCCTATTCTGCGTCAATTTTCGACAACGACGCCTTTCCGTAGCGCCGAGCCTCAACTTTCGACCCCCGTCACAGCACCCGGCGAGGCCCCTAAGGATGTTCCTGCTGCACGGTCTTCATGTGCACCGGGAACTGTCCTCAATGGCCTGAACTATGTCAAGAACGGACAAGACCCCGTCGCGAAGAATGACGATGAATATCCAGAGTGGTTATGGTCTTGCTTGGATGTGCTGAAGAAGAGCGCCGACTCGGCGGAGACCGATGCCGGAGACGAATTCTGTATGTTCATAGACTTGATACATGTACCTTTGTTGGACACACCTTGCTAACGAGATTTACCAGCAAAATCTAAGAAGCAAAGAAAGCTAGCTGCTAAGCGACAGAGGGCGCTCGAGGCCAAGTTTTTGGCTGAGGGCAATCTCGAAGCACTAGCTCCCAAGATTCCCATCCAGCAACAGTCTGTTAACATTCTTGGTGAGCAGAACCAGGATGTCGAGCACAACGTGGAAGCTGCCAAGAAGCGAGAAGAACTCAGGAGAGCAATGCGCAAGGAGCGGAAGGCTAAGATCAAGGAAACCAACTACCTCAAGTCTATGTAAATTTAAGATGGCTATCAATAACTGTACACTACCTGGAGGATTATGTAACTCATTTGTACGATACCTACCATGACATGATATGACATGATCATTAAAGATCAACAGCCAAAAACTTCAAATCGCCACTAACATTCTCACAACTAGAGCTTTGGACCATCCACGAGCATAATATGTATGTAGAATCATATTTATCTAACATATCCAATCTATTCAAAATCGTCATGCTGCTCATCTTATCATGAATGTCACAGCTCGATCGCCAAATTGCTCGAGCACCTGTTTTATTGACCGAGGCTGCAGAATGCTTATAGGGCGCTCAAGTCCAAAGGTACACTGCTTCCTCTTCCTGCTCTGTATTTTCTCGTTCCACCCATAAATTCCCTGGGTTTGGGAAACAGACCCTCGTCTTTGAATTGCCATCTGGAGTCACTGATAATAATAGGTTCTCCGCCGAGACCAGGTGTTTGCGCGGGCGAACCCTTAGGACTGGTAGATTTGCTTCCATTGGATGTCAATGTGAACATACTTGGATCCAGCATCGACTGCCGTAGGGAGGAACCTCGGGAACGTGTTCTTGGCGGCGCAGGTGAAGAGGCGCTTGGAGGTGCTGGTGCTGATCCAGGAGGAGGAGGGGGCGCGGAGGCTGGAGAGACTTGACCAGCAGCACGAATGGTAGCCTGTGCAGCGAGAGATGGTGCCGAATGATTTACTCCGGGAGGCGGAGGTGGCGGCGGAGGAGGTACCGACGATCGTGAACCTGGTGAATGACCAGGCAATGGGGGTGCCGCAGAAGGAGGGGGAGGAGGAGGAGCGGCTGGCGCATTGTTGGATGGCGGAGGAGGTGGAGGCGCAGGAGGGGCCAAGGGTGGTGAAGTAGCGGATGGTGGTAGAGACATGGATGAGGGCTTCCGCGACGTTGGCAAAGGAGGCGGCTTCTTTCCTATAGGAGGTGGTGGGGGTTTGGATCCCATTGGCGTCGTCTTTCTCAAGCTCGCTGCTCCAGGAGGTCGACCTGGAATTATTGGTGCAGCTACTGAGGGCGGTCTCGGAGCCGATGCAGAAGGAGGCTTGGGTGCGGAGGTGGTAGGCTCAGGATCCGATCGATATGAAGAGTCGGTATTGGCACCTGTATCAACTCCTCCTCTCTTCTTCAACTTGGGCATTCCACCGGCAAAAAGACCACCCAACTGCGGCGCGGCGTCCATTACTGTCGAGTCGCGAGAAGTCTGATCACTGTTACTCCTCGCTCTGTTCACCGAGCCTGGCGGTACCAATCCTCCTGGAGGCTTGGGCGCACCCCCGAAGCTCGGGACAGGAGGTGCACCACCAACGGGCGGACCGGCTGAGGAGTTTGACGTGTTTCCAACTATGGGCGCCGAACGGTCATTAGTTACGGCTTTCTTGAGTGCTTTGCCCTTGGAAATGTCCGATAAAAGAGCGCCCTGAATAACAATGTCAGATTTTGCTTTGGCTATTACTTGCGACTGGCGTAGCTGTTTGCCATGGATAAACATACTCTGCCAGCTCCTCCTGCAGGAGGGCGACCAGGAAGACCTCCTGGGGGAGGTGGAGGTGGTGGAGGAGGACCACCCATACCGCCAGGAGGCGGCGGCGGAGGCGGAGGAGGCGGAGGAGGCATCGCTAAGTCTTCGGATGGTGTGAAGAGTGTCAGATGTAGTGTTTAATGATTCGGATGTCGTCGGGCGGGATGAACAAGAGCTAGGCCGTTCGGGCACGAGGTATTCGAGCTTTAATAGCGGGGGTTCCAGACCCTGGATGGTATATATCAGTCCTGCAAAACAGCCCGTGAAGGCGGCGACGAGAGAAAAGGTCCCAATCAAGGAGCGTATATATAGAGGTCAAGGTTGAGGTGAATCAGTTCGGATACCTAAAAGGCAAGAGCCACCTCATGTTTCGTCATGGCCAATGGACCGCTTACGCCGCATGGTGGAAGGAAGGCAGCACCGCTACTTGCAGTGGACACGCTGGGCTGCGCCCCACTTTCAGCCAGCACCCAAGTTCCTTGAACAGGGCCCGCTTTCTAGAGTTCGCTCAGATCTGTCATCAACAACTTGAAGGCATGATTATCTATGTCAGACAATTCACTGTCAACTGACCTGACTACGCAGAATTGTATTGGTGCCTGAGTATAAAACATATGTCATGTTATCCGTCATGAACGGACATCAACCTTCCATATAGAGGGGGCTACCACTTAAGCTGTCATTCTGCCAACTCTCTCATTTACAGCCTATCAAAGTCTATCCATCAAAGACAAGTGGGGCTTCCCGCTCGCATATCATGGGCTGCGAATTTCGAAGTCGACTGGTTCCTGAATAGCATCAACGACGATCGAGACGGGAAGAATTTTGCGAGGGAACGGCGCAGTGAATTGGGGACGAATCGCCCACTGTAGCATCGGCCATACGAATCTACGCATCAACTAGAAATATTCACAATGTCACGAGTAACCCCGCGACAGATCAGCAATGTTTGCTTTCGATGCGCTTTCACACCAGCAACAACAATCGCCAATCAAGCCTTGATTAGCGGAGCACTCCTAGCCAGCGTCCGCCATGGCCGAAAGTCGACAATAAAGCTTTCAAGTGTACGATGGGCTACGACCTCATCGACCTATCCAGACCTCAACATCCAGCCCGCCGACGCCGAAAAGGTCCCTAGACAATTGACCGATCCAGCGCAATTAGCCAATATTGTGGAGAGCACCAAGACGAAATTTCTCTCGACTGATGGAATTCCGGCAAAGCAGTTGACGACTGCGGCTCTTGATACATGCCTCAAGGCCGCTCAGGCTCTCCAGCCTCAAATTCATAGAGCTGAGGCTCAGTCACGGGCATCGACATCGAAGCTCGTGGAACTCGGAGCGGAGCGGACTGGCCAAAGACCGAGTTCGATGGATGCACAACTCGCTGATAGCGTCAAGAAAATTTCATACTCAGCCTACGCAATCATTTCGCAAGCCAATGTTGAGATAACACCGGCCTTCCTTGAGCGCTACGTCGCCATCCAATCTGCACTGGGTCGACCGGAATCCCTTCCCACTGTATTTGAGATGTTTGCGACCAAGAAGAAGCCTGTTGTCAAGAATGGAGTAGTTCAATACGTGGCGTCGAATCCTAACGCTGCAGTCAAGGCGGTTGAGAAAGATGTTGCCGACATGGCATTGCAAACCGCCATTGATGCCAAGAACCTAGACTCAGCACTGGGCATTGTGGAGGCTTCATTCAGTCTTCCTGCCTTCAAGCGCCAAAAACTTATCAAAAACGCCACTACCCCTGCCCTCGCCCTTGGCAGTCTCCCGTTTGGCATCTTCGGTCTCGCATCAGCGTACGCCGCCTACTGGCAGAACACCATGGATGTCTCCACCGCAACTGGTATCGGTGTCGCTGGTATCTCCGGATATTTTATGGTGGTGGGATCCATGGGCATGATCGCCAAGTTGAGTGCCAAGGACCAGATGAGGCGTGTGACTTGGGCGCCTGGTACACCACTGCGCATGCGTTGGCTGAGGGAAGAAGAGCGAGCCGCACTGGACAAGATCGCTTGTGCCTGGGGTTTCAAAGAGCCTTGGAGACATGGAGAGGAATCTGGGCCTGAGTGGGAGGGCCTGAGAGAGTACATGGGTTATCGTCAAATGATCCTTGATCGTGTCGAGTTTATGGAGGGTATGAGCTAGTCTCTCCCCTTTGCTTAGTGTATATCATGTCTGTACAAAAGAAAAGTCATATCGAGAAGTGTCGTTCTTCTTGGTGCATGCCCCGTGCTAATCAAACCAACTCCGAACGCTATACAAGTTTCC
>JAAGWP010000464.1:0-46678 GCA_013266165.1 Fusarium graminum
ACCTACCCCGTCCCCGAGGGTACCCAGCCTGCTGTTGTCACCGCCGCCGCCGGCCGCGTTGCCCCTGCTGGCCTTCTCGCCTTCATCGGAGCTATTGCTCTCTTCTAAGCATACCAATACGCGCCGTACGACTCGCTACGAGTTGACGAAAAAGCCTTGGTGCTTCTTTTAATGATATAATTCATGCGGATACATGATGAACTACTTGATGTCAAAGGACGGAAGCGTTGGGTATATAATTCTCTTCTACTACTTGCACATAGATCTCACGATAGAGGTGCATACATCTTAATATCTATTACCAAGTTCCTCTGGACTAAAAACACTTGCCCTTACTGTGATTGTATGTCTACTATTTATTCTGTGGTGTATCATCCTGTAACATCGAATTTTGAAGTAAGAGAATTTTGCCGTCTGGTGTTTGTATAAAACCCAAATGTAACTCTTCCACAATGAGGTTTTGTAAGGCAATGACAAGCAGTGGACGGAGCAAGAACTTCATTGCTATAGTTGTCATATCGACGATGTAACATCTGTTTAAACAGAGTTGCTGGCGGTAGAAGTGCACAGCATTGAGTTGACAGTTGCCGTCGTAGTATTCCTTGACCTTGTTGACCACCGATTGCATTCAAAACACTTGTCTTCCAGTACCGTGATTGTGTATCCCATTGCTATCACTCAGTCGACAGAGAAACGGGATTGATATAGCCTTCGCTATAAAACATCACTCTGGCGATATTTGCTATGTCCTGGTGGTTCTGGGTGACCCAAGCCGCGACATCTACCTGATTATATGAGCTAGCCAAGGTGTTTTTACACCTGAATCGACTGCATCTACTGGAAGTGGTTTTCGTAATGCCCCTTTCCAGTTACAGACCTCGGAGTGATCTTGAGCATTGCCCTTTGTAATACCGACCTGGGCTTGTACCACGGCAAGGTCCAGTTCCAACGAAACGGGATATACAAATCGCAGTCTGTCAGCGGGACTGCCCCAGTAGACCACGTATGCAAAATGCTTCTGGCGTTGACGCGGTATCTCATATTTGAGTTCTCGAGATAACATTTCAGTGACCTCCGGAATTCGTCAATGGTATCTCAGCTGGTCAACACTCTTCGGGAGCCGAGAGAAGAGTATTTGTTAAGTTTAAGATAAACTATAGCGCAGCCCATCATTAGGTAGCACCAAAGTACTGTGGTGAATTTAGGACCAACAGCCTTGAATGGTTCAAGCATCGATAAAGGTTGAACCATCTGAGTTCTACTGTCTACTACTGTCATCTGCCCCTTTGTGACTGAAAACGTGACGCAGATCAACGAAATGCCAACCCGGCCCAATTTTGCAGGCCTCATGCAGGTCAGGGTATCAGGCCCCACGAGCGAAACAAGACGATGGAGGAGGCAATGAGTCACTTGAATAATCATAACGTAAATGACAAGTGAGTGTCGGTTGGGCGATCTTTCAATTCGTCCAAGTACAGGCTTGTATTAGCTATGCCGAACCTTTGAGGCCAGACAGGCATCAGGCAGACACGTCCGAGACATGCATCAAACATGGCAGGGAGAGTTTCGCAGTCGAGATAAAAAGACCACTGATACATGGAATCTAGGATTGAGGCCACGGAGGGAAAGATGAAGCTTCATCACTAGACTTTGATGCTGGACCTGAAGTAGACATTGAATGTGTCATCGTCTCAGCTAGCGAAACACCAAGATCATCTACTCCAAGGACTCTATACAGTCTAAGTTCGAGGGATGTGTTTCTCTAAACAGTTCAATAGAGCGTAGAGAACGATGTAATACAATTCTTTGATACACAAGGTTTGAAGCCATCACTACCTAACTTCAACGCAGAGACTGGGTATACCTTCATGAGGGATTACTCAGAACTGAAGGCCTTGTTTCCCGTTTGTCCCCTTACTATTCGTACACGCATGCGTTTTTTGTAGTATCGCACTGCGGCATTGGCGACAGAAAGAGCGAAATAGGATCGTATCGCTGAAGTAGAAGAAATCCAGAGTTATGCTCGTATTGACATGACAATACGATACAGACAAACCGCAATGCAAATACAATCACTCATTATAAGCCACAGTAGCCATGTATAAATAAACAAAACATCCTCGTCGGCTCATCATATGCCAAGTGCCAAGATAAGAACATGTTTTGGGACCAAATGACATCAAGGCGTCCGATCGGCCCCGCATTGCCTTAGCCCCGGACCGGGTGGGTTATCGGAAGGAGCCCGGCTCATCTCGGCCATGATTGATTGGCGCCAGTGGGGATGATCAACATCTTTGGGGAGTCACTTGATGTAAGTAAAGTCATGGGAAGAAATATGAATTGAGTTAACGATAAGACAGGGTCCATCCTCAACGCCATCACCTCCTTGGACAAAGTCCGGCAACAATAAGCAAAAAGTACGAAGGAGAACGAGGCAGTTGACCCCGGAAACGAAATAAAACAAACAAACAAACTCCTTTAGCCCACGGACCCAGGCCTCTGCCATCCAATTCCGAAGAAAACGATCCCGAATATACCGGACGTTGAGGTGATGAATGATTTGCCATGTCTTGCGATACTCAACCAAAGCCAAAACCTAAAAGTGAGGCTGTCAAGTTAATTGACCGGGGACCCTGTCCCCATATACTCCATCAATGTCCATGCGTCGACAGGCCGAAACAAGTGTATGTGTCGGGCCTGGAGGTGGGAGAAAGTGCAAAGCCGCGGGAATCCTAACGCCGTAGTAACAGAACAACCGAATAATGAAAGTGCTAACATGGGAATCTGTAATCTCGTGAGAAAGAAATGTCTATCGTGGCCTTATTCCGGGTATACAGCAGTAGGCGATTTAGTTGGGTAGCATGCTCTTGGACTCGTCGTCGGTGAGGACAATCTCATGGACGGGGTCGCGGCGATTCTCGAGAGGAACGTAGTCGCAATCTATATAGGAAGGGAGAAAGATTTCTGGCCTTTGTTAGTGGTCATGCACTTGTGTAATATTCATGATCAAGCGTAACATACCAGGGTTCCAGGCAAAGCCTTGGCTGGAGGAAAGGTACGAGATCTGGGGGGGGGGGGGCAAGTCAACATAACTAAACTAGTTGCAATAAAGCCGAAACACTTACCAGTCGAGGAGGGCCTTCAGGGTCGCCAATGTTGATGACAGTGCATTCTTGCTTGGAGAGAGACAAGCCTGCAAATAGCCCAGTTAGTCACGCTGCCAAAACCAATGTATCAAGATGATAGAGCAAGCGCATCATTCTTATTAGAATCGAACCAGGCGGAGAATCCAGCTTCAACTTACTCAAAAGGCTTGGGCGGCGGCTGTGCAGGGCCTTGTCTTTCCTGGCTGACGGCGGAGAAGATGAGGGCGAAGTACCAAACGGGCTATCTGCAGAAGAGCCGGTACCCTTATGGAACGAGCGGGTAGCCGAAGGGCCAGCGGGAATGGCGATGGAGGACGACATATTGAGTTGGCAAAGCAGCGACCCAAGTTGAAACGAGGGGTATGTGTGTGTGTGACGAACGTTGGGCCGAGTTGTAGACGGCAGAGAGAAGTGAGGAGACGAGATGAGTGTCTTGAGCGGGTAGAATGACGCAACAAAGGGACGCTCCAAAGCGATGTCTAGAGTAGAGGGCGACAAGAGAGGCAGAAGACTGAGTATTGGCAAGAAGACGACGAAAGGAGAAAGAAAAAAAGTGAACAAAGATGAGTTTCTTGGAGGTTGGACAAGTCAGAATATGGAAGGTTAAGGTAGGTAGAAGTAGAGGAGGTAGGTGACTGACTTGTCGATTGCTCGGCCGCCGACCAGTGAATCACCGCCGCATCATCCCGTAAATGCACGAGTGATCCGACCCCGATAAGCCACAATCCATGGAGGGTACTTGGCTTTACGTGAAACATCGCATGACAGTACATGTACTGTTTGACCATCGCACTCTAGAACAACGCAGTGCCCCATCCCAAACACCAAGTTCCTTATCGTCAACTCTACGGACACAGTCTACACTGTAGTCTAAGTGACTGTATGAGTCCACTTTACCAGACAGCGTCGTACCAAACACCGTAGAGTCACGACATAAGGAAGCTCTCACCGCTGAACCCGCCATGTATCAGCCGTTCGACGCAGATCAAGCCACTAACATTCCCCCAGTCTACAAAGCCTCTGAGGGTCAAATGCCTGAAGTACGGATACAGCAGCCCAGCCCAGCACAAGCACACTGTAGCTCCCTCACGTACCCAGCGTTAGAAACATCCCCTCCAGGGTCCCCACGTCTGTTGTGGAGGCAGATCCCCCCGATAATCGGCCAATCTGGTTCACTGAAGCACCCACTGGGGTCATGGCAGCCTTGGAGCCTTGCAGCTGCCTCAAGCATTTGACCCACTTCGCCCTGCCTAGAACGGGTCGATATAAACCAATCAACATCATCTGCCGTTCACGCCTTCGCTCCTCAAGTTTGACGTCGCCAGATCACGTGGATGCTGGTATGCCAGATGACTAAGCCTCGTACCGCGCTAGATAGCTTAGCTTCCAGTGTTGTCGTCGTCGTTGCTGGCGCCTGGCATCATCTGGACGCAGCTCATCACTCCCTCAACGACCAAAACACGAACGAAGCTCCGCATCTCCCCGACGACAATTGCATACGAATCTCAACGATTGTACAGACATATATCGATACTCTCCGAATATCTTCCTCGACTCCTTTACACAGCAGAAGCGCAAAGATGGGTGACGTCGCTGTCGAAAACCCAGCAAACCAAGTGGCACCTCACAAGAGGACCGCACACTCAGCCATTCCTACCATTGATAACTTCGAGGGTGTATCAACCGACGGGGGCGACGACTATGCAAACCTCAAGAAGCTTCAGAGGCAACTAGAGTACGACATTCCGATTCCAGATATCGCAAAGTGACGGGGGACTGACGGCATTGGCACAGGTATATCCAGCTGCAAGAAGAGTATATCAAGGATGAGCAAAGGTAATTCATCAACGCAACTTCGAATGTGGTTACAGATTTCTGATTTCTTGTAGGAGTCTGAAGCGTGAGCTGGTGCGAGCTCAAGAAGAGATCAAGCGAATTCAGAGCGTACCACTAGTTATCGGCCAATTTATGGAGGCCATTGACCAAAAGTATGTTCTCATCGACATGTGTCTACACATCAGCTAACGGGTGTTCCAAAAGTACTGGCATCGTGCAGTCTAGTACCGGATCCAACTATGTCGTCAGAATTCTTTCTACCCTCGATCGTGAGAAGCTCAAGGCATCCTCCTCGGTTGCCCTCCACCGACACTCCAACGCCCTCGTCGACATCCTCCCCCCTGAGGCCGACTCTTCCATTGCTATGCTTGGTGCCGATGAGAAGCCCGATGTGACATATGCCGATGTTGGTGGTCTGGATATGCAGAAACAGGAGATCCGCGAAGCTGTCGAGCTGCCCTTGACACACTTCGATCTCTACAAGCAGATTGGTATTGACCCTCCCCGAGGTGTTCTTCTCTACGGTCCTCCCGGTACCGGCAAGACCATGCTGGTCAAGGCTGTTGCCAACTCAACTACCGCCAACTTCATCCGTGTTGTTGGCTCTGAGTTCGTCCAGAAATATCTTGGTGAAGGTCCCCGAATGGTCCGTGATGTTTTCCGCATGGCTCGCGAGAACTCTCCTGCTATTATCTTCATCGACGAGATCGATGCTATTGCCACCAAGCGATTCGATGCCCAGACCGGTGCCGATCGAGAAGTTCAGCGTATTCTGCTCGAACTTCTTAACCAGATGGACGGTTTCGACCAGACGGCCAACGTAAAGGTCATTATGGCCACCAACCGAGCCGATACTCTGGACCCTGCTCTCCTCCGACCCGGACGTCTCGACCGAAAGATCGAATTCCCTTCTCTGCGAGATCGTCGTGAGCGACGTCTCATCTTCTCCACCATCGCCAGTAAGATGAGTCTGGCTCCCGAAGTTGACCTCGATTCCCTCATCGTCCGAAACGACCCTCTCTCTGGTGCTGTCATCGCTGCTATCATGCAGGAGGCAGGTCTCCGCGCCGTTCGCAAGAACCGCTACAATATTATCCAGACTGATCTTGAGGACGCTTACTCAAGCCAAGTCAAGGGCACCGGAGAAGAGAACAAGTTCGATTTCTACAAATAAATCAATCTTGTTCGTTATTCACATTTCATATGCTCTTGTGTCAATTATGCTGTATTACATGCGCCAACTTCCACCAGGAAGGATACATGGAAGGGAAAAGGCCACACGGTTGGAGGCGACTTGGAGGCTGGGAGGGTAGACTAGAACTAATCAATGTGCCGACTCGGCGCAAGCGATCTGATTTTGTCTGTTCAACCAGAATTGGTGATATTATTTGTGAGCCGCATGCCAGAGCCCAAGCGACGTATCATGATCTATCAATTCCCATAGCAATAACGCTGAGACCAAGACGTGCTGTAATTACGGGGCATTTGACTGCTTGATTGCATGACTTGAAATCATGTTATCTAGCGAGGGCATTGACGAAGTGCGGAGAATACATATGGCCAATATCGATTGGAGCTCACAACACACAAGCCCGTCCGTCTATCCGTATTCACCGGATTTTAGTTTTCTAGAGCTCGGGATGAGTAAGTCGCTAGGGAAATACTATGGATCTCGTTGATCAAGACTCGCAACTTCAAATTTCCAGGTTCAAGGCTGAATGCAAGTAGCATAAAGGTAGAATAACACAATATTCCAACACGTATTCATGAGGTATATTCAACTCCAAGGTCGCGAAAACCATTCCGTCCTATTCCTGTCTAAAAGTCCGCGCAAATCTATCAACATGAATCGATCCAGCCTTCATCTGCTCGTCGCACCATAAGAAGCGAGTACAAGTACAAGGGCCTCAAAATAAAATACATATGTTCCACCCTAACTCCTTGGTCCCCACAATCTTTTCACTTTGTGCTTTCCCAATTCGCTACCTGTCTATTTTGATTCACTTGTTCCCTTTGTAAGCCCACGCACGCCCTGACGATTTGTCTACACACCAAAGAAAAGAAAACAACAAACACGCTAAAAGCTAGGAGGGAATCAATCCCGGCCAAGAATATGCCGAGTCAGAACGCCATGTGGCCCTCTCAAAGGATAGATGTAAGAATACAGTTGCAGAGGGCTCTTGGCAACGTCGACTGTCAGGGCGTATCTTTCCGGTTTGGCCCGGAAAGATGTAGACACTGCAGCCAAGAAGCCTTGAGCAATAATGAAAGAAAAATATAGACCCGAAGTCTTGAACGACTCGCTATCGATTTGCATCGTCGCTTCGTTGAGTTATTAAGCAGTCGCCATTACGCGAAGTCTCAGGTATAAGCTGCATGTATGCATACATCGCACCTAAGGTTAGGTTTGTAAAACGCGCTGAACCAAGAAAAGAGAGGTCGGGCTGTGACCGACTCGCTTATTAGAACAGGCGAAGAGAGATACATCGGTAAAGCTGGGGCAATATCTGCAGCAACCCAAGTCATCGTGATGAGACAGATAACAAGAGAAATATGCCTCATGGAGTATGACTGGTAGGTATGCCAAGGCAGAAAAACGTATAGAGCATGCCGGTAGGCATAAACAGCTCATTACGAGCTCAAGGTAACACCGACTTCAAAAAGAAGGTGAACAAAACGTCGGTGCAGCTCGATAAAGATATCAGGCTGTCCAACAATCTCGGCAAGACCGCGGGCTTTAGGGGCCGAGGCACCAGGGCCACTACCCATCCGTCGGGTAAACCCGCTACCGCCTGTCAGAAAACTACTGCCATTACGATCATGGCCTCCAGAGGGCTCGACAGTTAGTTGGGGAGGTGCATAGCCACTCCCGCCGTACATACTGCTACCAATGGGAGAATTTTCGGCCGCTCGCTCGGCCTCAGCCTCAGCCAGCTGTTGAATCCAGGTAGCGAGCTCGCGAAAGGCGGTAGAAACCACAGCAAATGTCTTCATGGCCAGACGTTCTCGGTGAGTACTCAGTGCCAAGAAGGCATAGACTCGCTTGTGGCCCCGTGCATGTACGTCAGGGATACGGAAGATATAAGCCGTCGTGTAGCCAGCAAGAGCATCGCCGAAAAAGATGGGGCCGCCCGTGACAGCCGAGCCGGCGCTTTGTGTCGTGACAAAGGCCGGGGAAGAAGCCATAACGGGTGATGTGGGGTTTGCCGTCGATGGAGCCCGAGGTAACGTCTCGAATGATAGAGTGCGCAAACAAGAAGCGCGAATAAGAGAGAAGGAGTCGGGTAGCACCGGATCATGGGTGGATGTATAATCGACATAGTGAACATGGAAGGGTGTCCGTTCCGCAGCAGTCGAATTGCCGGTACCACCGCTCTTGCTTGATCGCGAAGTGTTGCGTGAGCTGACCGAAGGTGTTGCTCTTTGCCGAGTGCGAGTGTCATCATCCCGCTCACCATCCGTGTCACTTGAGGTTTGCGAGTTGGGAGGCGACGTCTGGCCGCTCGCACCAAAGACTCGTTCTGCGGGTGCGCGGGTGCGCAATGTTGGTCCACGGGTAGTATTCGCGAAGTGGGCACTGTTTTGCCCTGCTTGCTGTCGCGGCAAGGTCATTGCGCAGTTATCGCAAGGTCCTTGTTTCTTCGTGACCGTCTCGTCATATGTTCTTCGGAAGCTCGAATCGCGTCGCGGGTGCTGAGGGGGAGCCGGTCGTGGGCTTTCGGGAGGAGTATCGATGGCCGTGGGAGTTGCGCCGGTATTAGAGCTCGAGTTTCGCAATAGGGCTTTGCGTTGCGCTTGGGCATCTTGCTCGGAAGCTGGCAATGAAGCACTTCGAGAAAGGTCGAGGTTCCTCAATGCATCGTCAAGGGCGGTCGAGGATGCATGCGCGCTGGATCGTGGCCGATTATCGGCGGGATCTGCACCGTCCTCGAAACAGACAGTACATGAAGCCGGCAGACCCTCAGTGACCATCAAGGGGGTCGGGCCATGGAGGTCGCAATAGTGAGCAAGACATAGCTGGAAAGAGGGCATTAGTAGTTGTGTCTTGCGCATTTGGAAAAGATGGCCGGTTGGCGCCAATGTGGGAATAAGTTGAAGTGTAAGATAATGTACAGTCTGCCAAAAAGGAACCGACCATAGTCACAAAAAAATCGCTTTTAGGGAGTATATCATGTCAAGAAAACAACCATGACGTTGTGGTGCAGGGATAGAGGATGTATGGATAAATAGGCCTCAGAAAAGGAGGGTTGCAAGGGGCCGGCATGGGAGACATGGTATTATATGAACTTGGTCTTGTTGAAGCATATTTTGGCTACCCTCTCTCATTTCTTATCGGCAACGGAGCAGTGTTGAGGTCATGGGGCTGAGAGTAGGGGAAGTGATGTGGCACTCGGTGAGTTAGGATTCCAGAGGGAAGCATCATGATTGCCCCCAGGTATTGCCAGCACTGGATCGAGGGCAGGCAATAGTCGAACGGTGAAGCGGTGTGGACGTATGTGCATGTCTGTGTGCGTCTGTGTATTGTTCGTGCCCAGGCAAGGGTGTGCACACAAGCTCAGGTGCGTGGGATGTGGGATGTGGGATGTGGGATTCGAAGATGAGAAAGGACAGGCAGGACAGGGTGTGTGTAAGTGGAAATGCGAGTGTAAGTGCGAGCGTGCATGTCAGACAGCGGGCGGGTCGGGGGCCATTAGGAGGTACGGCAGACGGGCCGTCAACAAACAGGCAGCCTGGAGACGAGGGTGTGGAAAGGGAAGGGATGTGAGGTTAAAGCCAAGGGGGATAAAAGCAAGGGAAGGCAAAAAGCGACGTGAAGAAGCAACGTCGATGAGAGACGAGACATGGTTGCTGCGGATAGGATCCAAGCATGATATCTGACAGAAGCAAGTGTGGTATGGGTAAGGTGATGATGGCTAACAATATCAAGATCGTGGAAAGGTACCAGGAATGTCTGGACCCAACAGGGCGGGCAACTCTGCTCAACGTGGGGACGTGCAGAGACAAAGGCTGAAGGAGAGAAAGCAGGCGAGATTGACAGGGATGCTCTGAGACAAGCTATGGACCATGTGAAGTGAATGCATGGCGTGCGATGCCTTCGTCGACCAGGGCGTTGGTTGAACAGGAACGTGGAGGGCGTAGAAGGCAGCTCGGAGCGTGGTGGGTGCGACGTTGGACGTGTCAGGAATTGGCATGTGGTTGTACAGCCAGTGAAGCAAGACATGCATAGAGAGACGAGGCGAGACATGGAGATTTGACTGAGAGAAGTTTGTGTTTTGCACTTACAATGTATGTCATGACGTATCGTCTTGAAATCGAATTGTGGCTCAGGAAATAGAACGAGGAACGAGGTATTCGACGATTCGGCAAGGCTGCGAGACAGGGAGTGTCTCCCTTATCGGCAGCGCAATACTGTGCAAGGGGCGAGGAGCTGAAGCTGATTCGAGGCGTTGCGGCGATGAAAATAGGTCAGATACTGCGAAGGTATCGAAGGCGAAACGGGAGCAGGGACCGGATCGACGAGGACGTAGTAGTCCTGTAATATGGCACGTGTATATGCAGTTGCAGGCAGTGCCAGTTCTAGTTTTAGATCCGGCTGCAGTCGCAAAATGCAGTAGGGCTACAGTCGGTACAGTAGCTGTTGAAGACTCGGGTTTAATGAATTGACTGCTGGGTGCGCCAGGGACTGTCTTTATTCGAATTGGATGTTTGCTTTCGGAGCTCTGCTTGGCTGAAGCGGATCGAGCCCGTTCAGACCAGGGTAAGTGTATGGGTCGAAAGGTGGCAGCACCCAAGACGTGCAATTGCTCCGGGCAAATGTCGAACAAAGCAAGCGAGTCGTTAAAAGCCGTACAAGGTTAACCGAGAAGAGTTGGCCGGGACCTGCAGAGATGCGCGGGGGGCAGGAAAGGCGAGAACTCCTACGCAGAAGCAGAGTTCGGACGAAAGAGAGGGGCAATTAATAGAGGTCCGAGGAGGAGATAGAAGAAGAAGAGGGAGGCGTGGGCGGAAAGTTGCGGCTCCTATGGTAGTAATACGGGAGCAAGCGTCGAAGCGTAAACCCAAATATCGGATCGAGTATGAGAAATGATGGAGGAGATGTTGGGAGAGGAGGATGGCAATTGGAGGGGATTCGACGGAAACGACGGACGAGACGGACAAGGTTTAGTTTGGATGTGAAGGGAAAAGAAGCCAGACGCAGGCTGAAGAAGGATGACGATGCGGAGAGTTTAGGAAACAAAAAGAAGTAGTAATGGTCAGCTCGTCAAGGCTGTAGTCATTCAGTCCGTAGAGTTGAGTCCTTCTTTGGGAGGTTTTGCTTTGGCCTGCGATTGACTCCTCAATTGATCCAATGTCAACTTGAAGCGAAGCTCATGGTTGTGGGGGTGGGCGTTTTTTTTAAGACAAGGCCCCTCGCGAACCTGAGAAACCGTTTGAGGAAGGCATAGGTTGGGATGGGTATTTCAATAAAGAGGATCCAATAGGACAATGACATGGGCGATATGGGGCATCAGCATGGACATGGGGGGGAGCATCTGCAGAAGGGAAAACTGGGCTCCATTGCTTCCATGAGGTGGATGCAATTATTACAAGTCGAAGCTAACAGCTGCAAAACAAGCAAAGCAAAGCATGGACATGGTTTGTGTGTGGGTGAGAGAATACTAATAGAACTATCCACTATCGACATGTGAGTGCCGTGTCGTATCCAACCTGTAACCAAACCAAACCAAAAAAAAAAAAGACCGGGCCATCCAGTACCGATACCAATCAAACTTCCCCCTGGTGCTAAACGTGCCTGGGCGTGCGATGCGTCCTGTGCGAAGATGAGATGCCTGAGCATTATCACCCATCAAGGGATGGTTATGGGAGCTGAGTTTCGTGTTTAATTAATGGGAAAGTTACAGCAACAACGGGGTTCAGTCAAGAATAAACAGCATGGTACGTACTATCACGTAGTGCACCTGTCAATGAATCGTCAGCAATTGGATTGTCGAAAAACCACACATTTCGGATACGCTAAATTAACATCCCTGACATCCACTCGCTCAAGAGCTTTTGTTTTCTATGACGACGAATCTACAACCAACACAGCAATAAGCATACTCACCGCAAGAAGTGTTCCAGGGTTACAATTACCTCAACTACAGAGCATCACGATGAACATCACCAGCGATGAGATGAAACATGGTTGATTGAGGGAGCTTTTCTTCATGACCCACCACCAGCTGCGGCCAAGCCAAGCACCGGCGGAAACAAGTAGAGATACTCCGTATAACCAGTTGTAATAGGAGCCCTGCGGTTGGACAAAACCATGGAACCCACTGGTGAGCCGCTCGAGTCAATAGACTCCAGGCTTTGTAAGGACTTTTTTTTTTTTTTCCACAGTCGAAACTCCACGACCGTGATAACCTCTTTTTTCGGCCTAACCCTGTTACAGTATGCCTTGGTTACCGGCTATGTAAAGGGTGCCAAAAGACCTGACCGTCTAGGGTGAGAGATCAAAAAAGGAAAAAGAAAAAAGAAGAAGAAAGAAAAAAGTAGGTAAGCAGTACCTGATTTTACGATTTCGATTTTGACTATTTTTGTCAACTAGTCTAAAGTGGTCAGGTCAACTCTTGTGGTGCCTTTGAAGACTGCCAAGTGCCTGCACCAGGGGAAATTTTGGTAGTCCAGGCTAGTGGGGATCTCTTCCGCTCGGACTAGTCCAGGCCACGAACAGGGTTTATCCCGTCAGTCCAGTCATGACAACAGCAGAGCCAATGCAAGCTTTGTAGATATGTAAGCCATCCCGATGAGCAACACCGAATGTCCTCCATGTTCCATCCCTGGATTAGCGGCCTCTTTTGCGGACCAGGCAATCGAGCCTCATCCTTCTGTGTTTGCCGAAGCCTCCAGTCGGAGTCAAGCAAAAGACACAATCCCAAAATTTTGATGGAGACAGCTTCTAGAGCGAGTCTAGATGGCCAGACTACAAGGAAGTCCCGATGCTGAGGCACTTATGGAGAAAAGACCCGATGTAAAACTCCACCCCTCGCGTGCGCCGGCGTCAGTTGAAGCAACAACACCAGGGGTCCTTTTATTTCGCGGGAGAAGGACAAGTTTGGTCAGACGGGAACGGGGCGATGCGGCAGTTAAGTTGAGCGCAGCAGCACTTGTCATTATGGTTCAACAGAGCACTACAATTGTAAATAGCAGATAGGAGGAGCGAATACAACCATCGACGTCGCAGCCACCTCGAAAAAGGTGAGAACTAACAACGGCTAAGAAAGATGCTGTAACATCGTAATCTTCAAGTAACATCCAAAGAACCGTAGAGCCTATCAAATAACGGCCTCTAGCCCGAATAGGACCTGGGCGGCAGTTGAATATTGTCATCATGACAACAACCCGCAGCTCTGCTTTTTCCGCCGCAACTGGACAACAAAAAGGGAGGGCGTTCGCACAGACACAGACTGTTCTGCTTGATTGTTATGTTCTGTTCATTGCTAACAAGGGTGCATTCGTGCAGCTTAAAGAGAAGAGAAGGGAGAGTTGAGCCGTACACGCGGGAAACTCTAACCTAATGGATTTACTGTACCATCTAGCGGTGTTGACAATGGACTAGTTCGAAGTCTGATAACAACAATCCAATCTCCACCTTGCGACGGAGTGATGAGACACAGCTCTTTACTTCATCTTGAGGTTAGAAGAGAATTTGGCATGTCGGAGTAATTACCGTTGTTGTAAGTCCCCAGGAAGTTTCCCTGCTTGTCGCGTGCACAATAACCCAAAGCGACTCTCATGTCATTCTTGACCACAAGTTCATTCATTCATTCATTCATTCATTCATTCATCCTCCTTCTCGCTTCCGAAGTAGTGGATTTCAATCCGTTACCGAGAGTGGATACGACGCGAATGGCACCTCAGTATTTAGCCTACAACCTAGGCTACCATTAGGCCGCTATGGATTCTTCGTTCCTCTTCCCTTGCACCATGGATGATAGTGCATGGTCGACGGAGCCCGCTCCGCCCACAAAAGGACTCACAACGCAGACCGTGCCCCGACCCCGGAGCAAAGGCCAGGCCAAGACCGGGGCCAAGGGGGACCAGAGTGTGACAGTTGTTCCAGAAGGCTTCGAAGAAGAGATATATCCCCTGGTCGTCGAGTGGGGTCCTTTGGTTCAACGAAGACGCTCTGAGGGGTGGTCCTGTGGTGGATGTCTCTGTGTAATGTTTCCGTTGTCAGTGTTTCATTCCTTTTTATTTTATTTTTCTGAAACTCCTTCGATGCGAGAGTGACAGGCCCCAGGGGATAACACTAACTTTTCTTCTTTCTCTTCACTTGTCCGTCATTACGACATGGGTGCTCTCGCTTGATAGAAAAGCACTCGCTTGTTTACTTTACATCCATATCTACCTTCCATACTTGCCTGAGAGCCCCGAGGATCATTTGCCAAATGCCAACCAAGCCAATATATTGTGGACGTCAAGATGAGCCCACAGCGCGGGACGACCCCTGGAGTCGTGGTCAAAACACCTAAACAAGCAGGTCCCACGATCTCCATCCCTGCACCCACGCGCTCACACATGAGTTTGGTTTGACGGCCGCGGCAAAGGCACAGGTCCAGGGATCGTGTGCAATGCGAAGCGTTTCCAAAAATTTTCTTTCCCACGTGTATTCGTAGATAGACAGAGCATTGCTTGTGTATTTCGGCTAGTCCAAACCGCATATCGATCAATAGGAGTTCCCGATGTTGTAGATACTCTATCCGTTGCTCTTGGCAATGGATCTAATCTCAGCATGGCGTTGCAGATCAGTGCTTTGATCGTCGATACATGACATGTGCATATACAAACATGCTGTAACCGCTATAAACAAAACACTACAGTGCACCAGCATGACCTGCAAGAGAAGCATTCTTCTGTTTCGGTCTAGTGTACTGTTCTTGTGCCTGACCAACCAAGTCCCGTACCGACACATCTTCAACCCCTGCCCTTATATCATATCTGCACCTTGGATAGATGCTAACCAGCAAATTAGACTTGAAAGTAATCGAACTGGCTGTCAGTTGATCTACATGACCTGTCCCTTTTGATCATCTCAATAAGAAATGCTGGAATGTTGTTCTCAATTCACTGTCCGCACTATTACGTCCGATTTGAGATGGTTCGGCTCGGCGCGTTCCCTTTGGCATCTGACGATCCTCGGACATCATGATGCCCCCTCTACAGCGCTCGCCATCTAGAACGTGGAACGCCGTTGCAGTGTGATAGAAAGACACTGGGTCACAGTAACTCGCATGCACGCTCTAAAACATCCGTTGTTGACTGACTCCTGTTGTCTAAAGTGAGGTGCTGGCCTCTGTCTGTCGATCATTTGACCGCCGTGGGCTCCACATCTTCCATTCTCTTTTCTCTTCTCCATGTCTCTCTCGGCCCCTCCCAAACCTGTAGGTTGGCGATTGGGTAACACGTAGGCAAGCAAAGGGCAAATCCTGAACCTTGAGTCTCGGGAATCCCGGCTGATGCTCACAAGCCACAAGGGAGGCTTGGACATAATGGTGAAGTTGGAGAGAAAAAGCAAATCGTGGAGCCAGCGTCATCTCATGCCCCCACCCAGGGTGCGCGTTTTCTAGGATCGTAGGCGCGAATCCTTTTTCTTTTTCTTTTTCTTTTTTACCGAGCTCTCTATCTGTGCCAAGAGCAGGTGATGGACCATGCAGGCGCATAATGCCGTTGCTATCCCTTCAGCTGGACCAAGTGGAACGATGCTATCGAAGTATCGGTCGTGTATAATGAGTCGCTAGCGGCCGTTTGTGCATCGTATAGCCAATCACCATCATGGCCTTTTCTAAGGGAGTTAATTCTTGTCTCGCTCTCCAAATGGCTTGCTTCGGCGTTGCTTGTTCGCGTTGTCGCCTCTTCCCTCCCGGCGATCATTTGTGCCTCTGGTTCCTCTGATCTGGGCCATCGCGGATCTCCCGTCCATTAGTCAGATCCTTGGTATGATCTCCTGCCACTAAACGATCGATGGTGTCTATATGTCTGAGACACTCGCATAGTAGAATTCTTGAGCATGATGATGGAGCTGCAGGCACAAGACCCAGGCGCTACATGCCCAACCAGTCTCAGAGCCCAATGCCCCTTTGGGTTGAGTCTCTCGCAACCTGAATCAGATTTTTGAGAGTCTCAGGAGATTCTGGGGTCGCGTGACAACCGTCGACCATGAGAGTCTGACACTGTACTAAGTTGCTGATCTCCGACGTCTCAAGGGAGGTAGTCTTGGTTGTTGGCAGAGTAATGAGGTTCAATATGTAGGGTCAGAAATCGAATGCATACAAATTGCTTGCGATCGGTCAAGGTGTTCACCGAGCAGCAAAGAATTTGAGTGACCTTCTCGGAATGAGCATATAGTGACGCTGCCTGTCATTCGTACATATGTATGTATGATGAGGCTGATACAATCATTTCTATCATTTATGAGAACATACAAAAAGAAGCAACAGTTTTGAAACACGCCGCGCCACTGGGTTGATATCTCGATGAAAAGCAATGTGATTAAAGACAAGCTTGTGAGGCAAATTCCTCTCCTTTAGAGACTGTCCCCCGGAGGCTGCTGTTTATTAGCTTTTTTTTTCCTTTCGCTTTCACCCGTGATTCCGTATTGACTATGTACCTTCTGAGATCGGCGAGTCAAGAAGCAGATCTTTCCTGTATACCTCTAGTAAAGTATTGCTCTTCGTATCCCAACTAGTGTATGCTATGCTAGAGGCGAAAGGGGGACTCTTGGACAGATTTGTTCTCGTCAGCCCTATCAGATACGACGGACTTTAAGTTGAATGCGATTGGTTTGTCGACAAGGTCCGTTGGTCCGGAGCCGGTGCAAGAGTTGGTGAAGTCCATGCATTGCTAATTACTTAGTTTGGACTTCACCTCGACCTTGGTCAAGTGTGCCGGAGATTCTCATCCGGTATGAGATTTGGACAAGGATCGATATCGGATTACAGTTTCTACTTCCAGGCCAAAGTCGGCCCAAGGGGCCAGTCAGTCAATAACACAATAGTCGTTAGTGGAAAGAGGAGTTTGTGGTGATGCTGAATTCGGTATGAAAGATTGAATGGTTTGGTGACCAACCATGCGGACATGACAATAGGGTAGGTGTATTTTAGTGTATGTCATGTGAGGTTGACTTAACAATCGAAACTGATAGGCTCTTGTTACTTTATCAAATTTGACCACTTGATCATTTGTTTATTTGATCGAGTATGATCTGATGATAGTGCTCAACTACAACTCACTTTCAGAAACAATGAACCCAGATCACGAGGTTATACCCAACCCAAGACTGGCTACCCCATAAGAAACCCTGCCGATCTGAACCCGGCACTTGGAACCACCTATGGGTCAACGCCGTAGATCAGGCGGGGAAGACGGAGCAACGTAACAGAGATTCAAGTAAAGCTGTTACTCAACATATCTCTTGAAGCAAGGCTGACTTGTTTCGTGTTGTGCGGTGAACCAGCATTTAGTTAGTTATGTATTTGTTCCATTGAGTTTGCCTCAATCTTGTCAGCCATTAATAAACGAGTCGACGAATATGATGATCCTTGGGACACAACAAGCCCGGGCCCTAGGATTGCGCTGGATAAGATACACAAATCAAAAGACTCCCAGTGTTCGCATTTCGCTAAACTTATATCATATTCGTCCTCCCATGAGTCAACATGTCCTACCTTCACTGCCTTGGTTATTACCACAGTCCGTATGATTTCTTTGAGGCCCCACCACTCACCACGACAGGGCGAACTGTTCTCCACCGAATCGCCAAATCCTGGAGCAGACAGTGGACTCTGAGAGGGCTTTGGGGCACTCTGTATGGCTCTATGAACCCCCCCACGGGATGCAGCTCGGCAGTGACGGGGCCGGGTCTGTGCTGGCATGTTTGGGGTGGATTTGATTGGTGGTGGATTCGCGTTTGAATTCAGCCTTGTCAACAAGATAACACGATAACCAGTGGAAGAGGGCAACCTCAAAGAATAAGCGAGGACTCGAGCGTATATGTCTATGAAACATGCTGTTGGTTTGAGGTATAGAGTATGTTTGGTAGTGGCATACAATGCATCGAGGTTGAAAATTCATAGCTATCATACAAATAGCACCAAATGTTAGAGCTCTAACAACCACAGAGGACCCCGAAAAGCAGGTAGCCACATAGCCAAGACCCCTTGTCCAACATCAAGTGTCAATGGCAAGCAACTTGCAGAGGCAGCTAGGCAGCAGTGGCCAATGAAATCGTTGTATACTCCATACCCGTCATCCAATGCGCCAATGTCCCGTGGCAGTGCATGAGACAACCGTACTTTTGCAGGGAAAATGACGAGAGACAAGGGATAATCTGAATCTTTGTTGTTGAAAGCGCCTGAGCCTAGCTCCAAGCTGCCCACGCAACACTTTGAACCTCAAGGTTGAGCATGTGTATGCATGCATTTTGGGATAATGTATCCGCTGCTTTATTGGCAGATATCCATCTTGGCTCTATATTCCTTGCGATATACCTACTTCAATACATGTTATAACGATCGTCTTTATGATAGTTAGTACTTACCTGGGTAATTGTGTACATCAACCCAATGTGTACATCAACCCGTCAAGGTGCTTCCTTACTAACCCCGAAAGATCGCCCCGTCTTACTGTAACATGCCCTGAATATTAAGCCATTGGCTGCCTGCAGCAACCTCAAACCTGGAACCAAGGTAAGGTAAGCAGGCAGCTGCGGGCGATGCCTCAGCCTTAATTTGAGCTTCATCCTCTTCGTCTATTTTCGTGCCTTTTCATCTCTCTTGTGCCCTCTTTCCTTTCTTTCTTTCCTCCTCCACCCCGCATCGTATCTCGATCTCCTCCAACAGTGTTATTCCGACGATCCTCTCTCCCTTCTCCCAACGTGATAATCACATCGTCTGTTCCGTCGCACGCCATCTCCCTTATCCATTCCTTCTCCCCACCCCCGCTCCGGCTGCATCTTCCGCGCATCCGTACAGTAGCTGCTGTCGCCAGGTTCTTTTAAGTTATCTTGCTAGTTGACCAGCTCTCGAAAACCCTTGGTTTAGAAGTTGGTGGCTTTGTTATCTTAGAGCAAACAAACCCAAACCAGCTCCAAATGCAATAATGGAGCTTGAATCAACAGATATCAATTTCTCTGTCTCCTGGCTATTGGGGCTCAAGCCCAGATCCACGTATCCTGAATGGGCAAAAGACTATCTGACAGATGAACCCCGTTTCCTTGTGAGCCGTCTTCTCGGTCTTCTCCCCAGTCGAAGACCCCGCCGCCGCTTGAGAAGAAGGCGCCAGCGTTCCAAGACTGTAGTTCAACCTGCTGAAGCTGTCGACCAAGATGATCAAGATGCAGTGGGTATGGACGAATTTGGTATTGGGAAGCTGTATGGAGATGTTCCCTATGAAGCTGATGATGATTCCGGGTCAGAGTCCGACGATGCACCAGCTGTGGAAGACGAACCGCCCATCCTCGCAGAGCCAGCGTTTCTAGAGCTTTGCAAACAAATGGAGGAGCTTATAGATGACATTGAGTCAGTAGCACCAAGTGCTTCGCAGATATTTGCTAACATGGCCCAGGAAATCACAGCAAGAAGAAACCGACGACTCTGATACCGAAACGATTGACGGCCTCGAGCCCCAAGATTGTCAAGACGAATCACCCTCAAGGATTGAATGGCTACGACAGAAGGAGGTGGAAAAGGTGGAGAATAAATACCTTGACCGCATCATGTCTTTGCCTGGTCTGGAAGAAGCGAAAGCATTCTTCCTACAGGCGAAAGCTAAGGTGAAGGCTGCCGAAAGGCGCGAAACCAACTTCAAGAAGGAAAACTTCGATGCGGTTTTCATGGGTGGCGAGGGAACAGGTAAGACGATTCTGTCCCGCCTTTATGCCAAGTATCTCGTGTCTCTTGGCGTAGTCAAGAAATCTGGTGGTTTCACCGGAATCAATAGATTTTCGGCGTACAACATGTCAAAAACCTCGACTCTGGGTACAATCCACAACACCTGCAACGCCTGTGGTGGCTGTGTAAGTCATTGGTTGCTGCTTAAGTCGCGTATCGCTAACTCCAGCAGATTGCCATCATTGACCACGCTCATCTAATGAACGGCGACGACTGTAACCTCTGGAGCCTCTATGTTCGCTCACAAGATCTACCCGGCAAAGTAATCATGATTGTGGCTGGTAATGGAGAATGGGGCCTTTCGGATTTGATGAGTTACAGTCACGAAGTTGCTAGTCACTTTCCTGTTCTGAAGTTGCCGAATTACACCGCACAAGAACTACAAGTGGCATTCCATGGTATGATGCGGAAGTGGTTCAAGAACAAAATGGAGGTCGAAGGTGGTTACGATGGCCTCTATGTCAAGATTCTGATCCGCAGAATCGTTTCGGGATCAAGCGAAAAGACATTCGGCAATATCTGGCCAGTCAAAAAGGCATTTCTCGAAGCCTGTAGGAGACAACTCGATCGTTTCATACACGCTCGTAAAAACGGGAACTATCTGGAAGATTTTAGCATGACCAAAGAAGATCTGCTGGGCAACAAGCCCTCGCTGGGCCCCGAGAAGAGTGTTGCCTGGAAAGAGCTTCAGGAGCTGGTTGGGCTGGACGATGTGAAGGAGGCAATCCTCTCTGTGGTGAGCCAGGTGAACCAAAACTTCATTCGGGAGATGCGTGGCGATGATCCTTTACATATCTCACCAAACCGTGTATTTCTGGGACCACCAGGTACAGGCAAGACGACAGTGGCGAAACTATACGGCAGAATTCTGGCCGACTTCGGCCTCTTATCAAAAGGCGACGTTGTCACCAAGACTCCAGCTGACCTACTAGATCGTTACATTGGAGGATCTGAAAACAATACCCAAGAGGCATTACGGGAAGCAAAGGGCAATGTCCTTATCATTGACGATGCCCATATGCTCGACCCAGGCACCAACGGAAGCGCTGGCAGCTCTAAGAACGGTGACTTCAGAGGCGGTATTATTGATACCATCGTCGCTGAAGTAACTGGTGCTGCTGGAGAGGATCGATGTGTCATCCTCTGTGGCTATTCTGAGCAAATGAAGGAGATGTTTGCCAATGCCAATCCCGGTTTGGCTCGAAGGTTCCCCATGGACACAGCATTTGTGTTTGAGAACTTTAGCGAAGAAACCCTGGCTAGGGTGCTGGACCTCAAGTTGGCCAAGGAGAAGTTGGCTGCTACTGAGAAAGCCCGCGAGGTTGCCCTTGAGGTCTTGAAACGAGCATCTGTCCGACCGAATTTTGGTAATGGAGGCGAAGTGGACAATTTACTATCAAAAGCGATCACAGCTCGTTTCCGTCGCATCACCAAAGAGAACAAGCCTCAAGATGAGGATGTCGACATCATTCCTCTGGAGCCCCAGGACTTTGACGCTGATTACGATCGTCTTTCACATGCTGTGGCAAACACCCGGGCCCTCTTTGATGAATTTGTCGGCTTCGAAGAAATCATATCCAAATTCGAATCGTACCAGTATATGGTACAAGGCATGCGACTGCGTAATGTCGATCCAAGGCCTTACGTTCCATTCACCTATGTCTTCAAAGGCCCCCCTGGAACTGGAAAGACATCAACAGCACGGAAGCTTGGTCAAATCTTCTATAACATGGGCCTGCTTTCTGCGCCAGATGTGGTGGATGTCTCGGCATCACAGCTTATCGGCGAGTATTGTGGCCAAACAGGCCCAAAGACGCGCCGTCTTCTTGAGTCGGCTCTTGGCAAGGTCCTTTTTATTGATGAAGCATACAGACTGGCTGGAAGCCGCGGGTCGTTCGCTGAGGAGGCAGTTAGCGAGCTGGTAGATGCTGTGACAAAGCCGCAGTTCGCGCGCAAGCTCATCATTGTTCTGGCAGGCTACGAAGAGGACATGGATCGCCTTCTGCGCAGTAACCAAGGTATCAAGAGTCGATTTGCAACCGAGTTCGCTTTCCGTCCCCTACGAACCGAACAATGTATCGAGCAATTGCGGCAGGTCGTTGGAAAGGTGGGCATTACCATTCAGCCTACACCTGAGATGGAGACTTATACTCGCACATCTCTATTCTCTCTTCTGCAGCGCCTCAGCAACGACAAGGGCTGGGCTAGTGGTCGCAGTATCGAAACCCTTGGCGAGCGACTGATCGGACACATCTTCAAAGAATGCGCCATGAAAGGCTATACAGGCAAGGACCTTGTTGTTTCGGGACGCGAGCTGGTTACCATCCTAGGACAGGCATCTGGTGTCCCTTATGCCAGTATCAAGATGAGGGGCGGACAGATTCCCATGGGCGCTAAGGTGATGACGCTCAAGGATCTAGAGACGTCAGAATAGACGGAGACGCATGATTGACGAGAATGGGTTTAAATGAGCGATGCTTTGATTTGAGCGCTTTTGCTACAGGGCTGTCCCCCAGAGATCCAAGAACGCATCTAAAGCAAGGGAATTATTCGCATAAAGTTGCGTTTTGGAGTTTTGAGGCATTATGTATCCTCTCTACATTTCAGGGTTATTGGCAATTAGCGGGTTCTTTTTAACGACATGAATGACAGTCTTCGATTGCTTAATATCAGACATATTTGGATATCTATCTCGTATGTATGAATGAACCATTATATGCTACACTTTGCCAGCACGACGTCAGACTTCCAGATCTATAAACCAGCCACAAAATTACAAATTACATCTATGACATGCCTAAACTTCCCCATGACTTCCTTAGTCTAACATTGTGTGTACAAAACTATTCGTTCTTGACACTGTGTCTCAAACGACTCAGCCTGTTGCGGCTCGAGGCAGTTGACGTCGCTCTGCTTGGAGTGTCGTCTCTACTCGACTTTGATGACTTCGTCGCCCGGCTCTCGGTGGTGATCGAGAGACTCCGTGATTTTCGCGTACGTAGAGTGTTAGTCCCGCCGGAAATTTCCCCAGATTCGAGTTTCCCAACGTGCACCGAAGGGGAGACTTCAATACTCATACGGGCCGGCACTTCGCAGGGAAGCGCAGCAGCAGGAGCAGCAGCAGGAGCAGCAGCAGTAGTGATAGCAGCAGTAGTATCGCTCTGAAGTTGGTGCTCATCCGCCAGACTCTGCGCCCAAGCCTCTCGAAACACAGCACCTAAGCTGACAGCCACTTCCCTTGCAACGCTGTTCCCAACAATCTTGAACTGATCCGAAGGAGAACCTAGCAAGACCTCATGATCCCGGAATCCTTGGGCTCGGCGCGCTTCCATAATTGTTAGAACACGATTCTCTCGCCAGTGCAGTGTTTTCCCATTCTTGGCATCGCTGGGACTTTGGCTTGTCACGATTGTCTCTATGAGGAGATCTGGTCGCTGACGGCCATATGCGTTGGATCCCGGTTTCGTGCGACCCAGAGAGGTGTTCGAATCGACTGGAAAGACGAGACGGTCTGCAGGCGTCAGGATGCCTGACCCAGCTTTCTTGCGATCGAGGCCGTACCATGCTTGGGCAAAGTTCATCCCCCAGGGCCGATTAGGGATGAGATTGATCTTATTTCGCAACAGTGTTGTAAGACCTAGCGAGACGCGATGGTCCGGATACGGCACGCATATATCTGGTTTCGAGTCATGAATAGCTGGAAGATCAGCAGTCGCTGCACAGGCCGAGACAAAGTTGAATGGCGTAGCCAAGGGTTCTATACGCTCTACCATCGAGTCTCCAGTGGGAAGACTTCCCAGGCCACGTTTGCGTGTCCTCTCTGGATGGGCGTGTGTTGGGTCTGGTCGACGGGGGAGACGATGACCTGGTGCAGCGAAAGCTAGAAAGACCCGAGAACGACGCTGAGGTGAACCACAGGAAGAGGCATCAAGGAAGAAGAAATGGGCCTGGTAACCAAGCCCTACGATGGCGCAGATCAGCTGGCTAAATACATCTTGGTCACGGTTGGATTTGCTTTGCACAATACCAGGGACGTTCTCAAGGAGTCCATACCGGGGACGGTAAAGGTCAATGAAGGAGCCGAACGCAGCAACAAGAGACTGATTCTTCCTTTGCGCTTTAGTTGTTTTGTCATTGGTCAAGAGCGAAAAGCCAGGACAAGGACTGCCGCCTGAAATAAAGTCTACGTCTCCGACTGGAGGAACGTTGTCTGCAAACTTGCCATTGATGGCCATGCGCTGCAACTCATCGATAGAACCAAGAAATGGAGATACGTCACCAGGGCCTGAGGTGTTGGCCATGTATGTGTGAATGGCCTTTTCATTGAAGTCGTTTGCCCATTTCATTTCAATGCCGCCTCCGTCTTCGAGTCCGCGCCCGAAGTTACCACCACCACAAAAGAGATCAAGTCCTCGCAGTCGTTGAATAGGTTGCGATGGGTCGTAGCCCTGCTGTAACGAGGCAGGGAATAACCCCAGAGTAACATATGATTTGCTTGCGGTTTCTTCGTTCAAGATTTCTTCATGAGTGATGTAAAAGAATCCACCCACACCATCCCGATCATAAGGCGCGGGTATTTTTTCTCCAGCTTTGAAGAAACGGACATGACAAGGCTCTAGAATGCGTCTTTCTTTAACCTCGATGAGGTTCTCGCTGTATACCAACTCATTTGGCCGAGCTTTTGACGCCAGAGGGTCAACTTGTTGTCTCCTCAGCAGCTTTCGGAACCTGTATATACCGGTGCCTTCTTCTTCATAGAAAGTAATAAACTCGCAAGGTTCAGAGCGGCCACTCGCCTTATCGACTATGATGAGCCGGGTCTCACCAGGTCGGTGTTTTGGAACCTGTACAGACTTGCGAGCGTGTGTGCAGTAAAGGTGATCTTTCTCGAGAGTGATCCATTTTCGCTCAGAGCAGATGTATGTCTGTCGGCAAAAAAACTCGGCATCAGTCGCCGAAGTTCCCCCAAACTCAACTGTGTGAACACCCAATACTTCGTCGTCACGAATCTTGGCTGTATCGTGACAAGAGCAGTGATCTGAAAGAAATAGCTCGTTATTCCATGGGTACTTCATCAGAGCACACAGGGTGTCGACAGCTCGATAGTACCAGATCACATCGTAGGAACGTCGGCCACGTTTGTCGATGTGTACACGCTGAACGAGTGCTAACCAACGGTCAACATCGTGGAAGCCATGTGAGACATCGCGTCTCCATTTCGTGCCAGACTCTTCAACATCTCGCGGTGTTGAGATCGTGTCACCCGGCTGGATACCTTGAATCTGCTGCCGTCCAGCTGTGGAAATGTTCTTAGAGTTTCGGTGTATCGGCGCAGGAAGCTCAAGGTGACGCTTTCGAATTAACTCGCTCTGGAGAAGTTGTGTCTTCTCGCTCAATTGCATGGCCTCGAGCCGGTCCCCGAAAGGTAAGTGACTGAAACAATCGTAAATATATCGGGTCACGACAGTAGATGAGTCGTCCTTCGCTTTACTCGCCTCATCTGCGATCGATTCAATCTGACTCCGAGATCTCCTTGGTGTCTTTGAATTTATTTGTTGCTTGTCCTTGGGGAACGTCTCATAGCGTCGAAACTCCCATATTTCCGCCCATAGGGTGTGTTTGTATGCCTTGGCCCTTCCCAGTACGCCGACGGCTTCCTTGTGCAGGAAAGCCAAGTTTGCAACAACTGAGGTTCTAAAGTCGTCACTTGGATGTTGGTCCCTCCAGGAAACGAAGACAGGATCTTTCTTGTGTGTCTTTTGAAGCCAGCTGCTAAACGTCGAACGGAAGTGAAAAATGTTAACATCGCGCTTGCTCTCGCCCATCACTTTGATGTATTCGACAAAGTGCTTGGCTAAATCGGCGACCCAGGTGAAAGGGATGAAGAATCGGCGATATTCCTTAGCTGGCTTATTCAGACGGTAGTAGATTTCTCGCTCGCAATTAATATGGGATCGAATCCAAATTTTATCCCGGACAGTGTGTTTTGATAGAGCCCCGTAATCACCAATTTGAAGCGCGAATATGGGTACGCGCCGGACAAAGAAAGCTGTGCCACCGACACTAAGCCTCCCATTGAAGTAAGAGTTGCTGTTGCTAAAGCCCATCTTGGTGTCCAGATGATGAAGAGAGCACATCTCCTGTCCATACTTGGTTCTGTCACAGTAAACGGCAAAATCATCAAGCTCGAACTCGATGAAGTCATCAACATCTTGACCTGCCTGCGTTACCGCCTCAAACAGTTGAGACACAGCTTCATGCTCTTCAACGATTGGCACACCGGGCTCAAATGGCTCGTAGCAAGAGATTGGAACGATCAGAAGGCTTTCCGGTAATTCTACCCTGACGGCATTATTTATAGACACATCTGATGCGTCAGCTTCGGTGACCGTGATGTCTTCCTTTTCAATTGGCACAGCTGGGGCATCTACTCCTGCAACTGCAGGACCGTGATTTTCTTCCATTAAGATATCCGGTTCGAAAGCGGGAAGAATTTCGTCGTCTAAGCCCTCAAAGAGATCCTCCTGGCTGGGGCCATAGTCTGGAGAGCTCTCAGTTGGGGAACTCGGCGATAAGTCGACTTGCTCCATCACACTCATTCGATTGTCTTCTTCCATCTCACCAAACTTGGTCCACACCTTAGGTGTACCATGAGCGGTGTCTGCAAAGACATAGTCTTCGAACACATGGTCGAGTACCTCATCATCAGTCAGAGATGGGATCCAGTCGATGTTTGGATTATCCAACACCTCTGGCGGGAGGTCAGCCCCGTCATCTTCGTCTGAACCAATATGCTATTGATCATATCAGGTTCCAATCCACAAACGTTGTGAAAGGAGATCTTACCGGCATGTTCAAGAGAGAAGATGCTCATGCTAATGTATATGTGCGATGTTGTGCTGTGCTCAAGACAAAGACAAGAAAAGGGAAGCCTGTATGTGATAACTCCAGCTGCCCTCGAGCCCTAACGACCAATACCTCTAAAGACCTGCGCTGTAGAAGATATCGTCATCTGTCGATTTTCCGAATATCTGCACTTCTTGGGTGTTTTTCTTGAGTTCTGATTGTCTAGATGCGATCAAAAAGGGTTGTCAACTAAGACGAGGCGCAAACAAAGATTCTTCATTTACTTTGACGCGTTAGAAACAAGTGAGATGCGGGCGGCCCCAAACAATAGGAATTTCTCGACCTTTGGAACAAAGAGCATTCCGATTTGCCAAGAGGAAAGCGTAAAGTGGCTGAAGGTTGTGACAAAAACTAGCAAAAGGGTTGAGGTTGGGTTTGTGTTGTTTGGCTTATTCACATTCTCTTGTTATAAAAAGTATGAAGGCGATGAGAGCAACTGTTCGCATTGATTTGGTTACTGCACTGCTACATTTTCTGACAAGAACAACCCGCTAAACCCAAAAAAGCTATATACTCCACCAACAGGAACGGGTAACTGCCTCGAGGCAGGAGCAACTTAGGTAAAAGTAAAATTTATGAATTGTTCACACATTCAAGGGATACTTTATATGATCGCGAAACTCAGAAACTTATTAAAATATGAATTGAAACGCTCATCTATGCCTAGAGCAGGGAAGTGCACCACCTACCCTCGTCTGTTGGTATATTCCTTGAATCAAACGCCATAGAATGCATTTCATGTTAACCAATTAGCCCATGACCAAAACCAGACTTGACATCGTTACTTTCGTCGCCGGAATCTACTGTTGAAACCTGGTCCACCCTTTGCTCCGTGATTCCTAAGCTTTAGTCTTTGAAAGTTTGCGTGAGCCAGCTCATTGACCTTTCGTGCGGCTTTCTTAACTGTGCCCTCCTTCTTTGCGGGCTTCTGTTTCTTCTCAGCAACCTCCTCAAAATCGGACCCAGCCTCCTCGCCATCATCTCGAGGTTCGTCATTCTCCACATCGCTCTGAGGATTTTCTGTCATGTTCTCAGGTCTCTTGGTCAGAGTCGGGCGCATCTTGACCCTCCTTGTTGTTCGCTTCTGACCCTTCTTCTTGTACACTCGCGCCGGTTGACCATTTTCCTCCACTGGGCTATCGTACAAGCCTTCGTCGTCAAAACCACCAAGAGGTAATGCTCTTGTTTGGCTGTCATCAACCAATATGTCGTCGTTGGGTTTGGAAGGAAATAGTGTCTTGGGCTTTGATTCACCCATCTCTTCATTTTCAACATCGCGTAGTGCGTCCAGCTCATCGTCAAGATTATCTTCCTCAACTTTTCGAAGACTTGCCACAATTTCACTCAGACCTCTTGTGAAAGGTTTCCGTGGCAGTCGTAGGGGTGCCGGGGCATCAAAGTCATCATTTTCGTCCAAGACTGGGAGGGTGTTGCGCTTCAAAAACGCTGGGGTGTCGAATTGGAGTTTGGAGACTGAAGAGGGTGTCACGACGTCCTTGTCTCCATCCTTGTTCTTTAATGGTGTCATAAAGTGGTTCAGCCTTTGACGTTTGCTAGACGACATGGGCGTTCGGCCAAGTTTTTCGTCTTCCTCATCGTCCATTGTTGCCGATCTCTTGCTTGGAGTTGCATTAAGCTTGCGTGCAGATCCTGTGCGAGCCGAACCGTTTTTCTTGTCTGGTGTTCCTAGCTCTTTTTCAACTAATAAATCGAACAATCCGAGGACACGGCCATCTCTCTGTGGTGTCGGGCCAACAGAGGTTACTGAGGTGGGAGTAAACAGTTTTCGCGATATGGCCGGAGTGTTCATGAGATCCTCGTCATGGTCCTGGGTGCGGTTCTTGGCCGGGGTTTCGAGGTGTTTGTTACGTTTGGTAGGCGTTTGTGCTGGTATAGTATCCGGTCTTCGCTTTGTGGGGTTTGAGTCTTCCTTTGATGGAGGTGGAATCTTGCCTGACAATATATCCCGAACTTTGTTATACTGCTTATATTTCGAAGCTGCATATCGTTAGCATGTGTTTGAATTTGCGCTTATGAATGAGACTTACCAATTTCTTCATTGGCTTTAATATCCCCTCTTCCCGGCTTCCTGCCCTCGTGTGCGGCCGCCCAGTCTGTCTCCCATGATTTCAAGTCAATGCGGAGTTGCTGCGATCGACTTTCATATTCTGCTTTAGTATTGTCGTCCATAGCCATAGCCAGATTGATGTTGTTTCGGGGTTCCAAGAGTAGGTTTGTGGTTCGGATAGAAAATGGACAACAAGATGACGGCCACGAAGGAAGGCGATATTGAATGTCGCGCTTACCTCCGAAAGAAAACGCGTTGGTATTGCCAATGCGGGACGCGAGCCACTCAACGCGAAGTGTGGGTCTCACGTCATCACAGTCGTAGGGAAGGTACGGGACTAACGGGCCCGACCGTCTTATACAGTTCATGCCGAGCAGGTTATTCCAAACATTAGAGTGGTTTCTACATGTTGATATATCTTCCAGTCTTAAATATACGTTGATTTATTTACAAGCTCAGATAGATTTATAGAGTATCTCTAGCACCATTTGTCTGTTTCATGGCTCGAGATAAGTTTATGTACGTAGGTAAGTAAAATAGTTTATTGTAAGTACTTCTTCACACTTAATGTAAGTCTCCCAGAACCCCTCCATCATCTTATTCATCATTCCATCTTGATCGGGAGGCAACAATGCTTAGATATGTAGGCGGTAAGTCATCACGGATACTCAGCTCAGCCGTGTCTGACAGTGGTAAACGGTAGTGGGCTATTCGTGATTCGACTGCATGTTCAGCTCTGCGGGTTTTGATAGTTTTTGTATCCTTACATCGCCCGAGGCTACGTGGGATCAGGGACGGGCCAAGTATTGGCTTCGTGTGGAAGCGCCAGTGAATGCAATACGTGGTGGATCAAGTTCCAAGCAGAGAATGTGGTATCCTGCAAGATTGCGAGGTGCTTCACCAGACATATAACACAGAATTGTACCGATAGAGCGCCACTACCACCTCATCAATAAAATCATCGGTGCCGAGATCTGGCCTGCATTCCGAGCTCCTGGTAGCGGCTATACCGAGAAACTCTGAGATGGAAGAGACCGGAGGGGATATGACGTCAATCCCGATAAGTACTTCAAGAGGCTTTGCATTTGCAACAACATATTGATTGACTAACAATGGTTACAGGTGGTTCGTCCACGGTTGACCTTTGTATTGTTGATATTGGTTAGGAAATATCTTCATGCTGCTGCTATGCTTGGCGGGGTTTCTCACGGGGAGTATATCAGTGACTCCGAACTTATACTATAAGTAGCCCTTACGACGATAGTAGAACTGCTTGCTAATTGCTAATTAAGGAGAGTACCTTTTACCTTATCCGCAGAGGGCATATGAGTAAGGGATAAGCTTTTCACCGAGTTGATGGATAAATGTGTGTAAACAGGCTGACGAACGTTTGAAGGTTATGTAGGTATTGTTCCGCGTTTCAGTTGACCCAAATGACTGGCTCGGCTACAAATATTTATCGTATAATGCTTGTTCTACAATTTTGTTTCAGACCCCCGCTGTACCCCTTGGCCTCTGATCCTTAAATGAAACCCGTCTCGCTTGGATATGAGAGGTTGAAGATAGAGGTAAAGGCTTTGGTGATCATTGCCTATTCCAAGGTTAAGAACTCGACATGATATCCCTGAGCCTGTTTGGTATTTTCTCCGTCGATTGTGGAGCATAATTCTCCGTCCGAATAGGCCTGTTATCCGTGTTTATATCCAGTCCGGGTTTCAGGAACTACCATGTCATTTGTTTGCATTGAACAAGATGTCTGTTCCAGGTTACCACTTACTGATCCATGCATACAAGTATATCCACTAAAGGGAGACGTAGAACATTGATATCTTACCGGCTTTGATTTGTGCAGAGATTTATATCCGGTATCCTGGTAGAAGATCTGCATTATGTGGTGTCGGCATTGAAACCTCGGTTCTTCCGTAGAGTATAAGACTCCGGTCATGCCCAGCAGGAAAGAAAGAGAAGACCACTAACAGGCTACCACAACAAGGATATTCATCATGCTCGACTCCTTCTCGCCACGCAAGCTATTGGCTGCTCTCACTCTGGGCGCTGGCCTGGTCGCGGCTCAACTCCAGACTATCACCGACTTTGGACCGACCTTTAACACGCAGCTGCAGTTACAGGCCTATATCCCTAGCAATCTCCCTGCTAACCCAGCATTGATTCTCGCTGTAAGTAACATATTAATGACATCCTTACTGCAAGCTACGAGCTGACCCGATATCTAGCTGCATATGTGCGGTGGAACCGGTCAACAATACTTCCAGCAGACCAACTACAAGTCCCTCGCCGATCAAAAGGGAGTTGTTGTCCTATACCCATCTTCCCCCAAGGACTCTAACTGCTGGGATGTTGCCAGCACACAGACTCTCACCCATGATGGCCAGGGCGATAGTCAGGTTCTAGTTGGTATGGTCGATTGGGCTATCAATCAATTTAAGGTCGACCCTAAGAAGGTTTTCGTTACCGGTTCTAGCTCTGGGTGTATGATGACTAATGTCCTTGCTGCGACCTATCCCGATCGCTTTGCTGCTGCTACCTGTTATTCTGGCGTCGCTGCTGGATGTATGGCTGGGTCACCCGGATCTAGCCCTACTAGCTCTGGCCGCGTCTGTTCTGATGGAAAAGTCATGAAGTCCGGCCAGGATTGGGCTAACCAGGTCCGTGGCATGTACCTAGGGTATAGTGGCTCGTACCCTCGATTCAAGACTTTTCACGGTGAGGCCGACTATTTCGTCTTCTATCAGAACTTTCTCGAGCAGATCAAGGAGTGGTCGACGATCCATGGCGTCTCTTCCACCCGTAAGGAAATGAATAGCCCCCAGGGAGGCTATACCACCGAGATCTTTGGAGACGGAAGCAAATTTGTTGCTGTATCTGCAGCTGGTGTTGGACATACTGTCCCTGTTCATCCGGAACTTGATTTCCAGTGGTTCGGTCTTATCTAAGTGAGACTTGCGGATAAACCAGTATATATGGGACCTGTACATATGGACACTGTGAGAATTAGAAGCTATTATTTGTGGCAGAGTGAGGAAAACTTTGGAAACCTAGGGGTTGTTTGGTCTTAAGCATGTTGAGATTATTGTAGCCGGAAGTCAAAATCATTTCATGGCAGCTTTGCCATTTACACATACCCCGTTGCTACAAACACCTAACGTCTATGACTCGCGTTGCTTGGCAACCGACGAATTATGTTTGGTGAATCATGAAAGGGCGCTAGCATGATATGGGGACCCGACGAACTCCAACCCATGCTCCAAGATAGATGATACTGGTGGTAGCGAGCCAGAACTTTGGCGACAAACGATGAATGTGGGTGGGCCTGTCCATGTCTGCGCTAGCATCCGCGTTAGACACGGATATCGAGGCGCACGGCTGAACGCAGCGATAATCAATACAAGTCTTCAAGAGGCATCCTACCTCGGTTGAAGTAGTATTGGAAATATGACACTGGTGAAAAGGATTAGAAGATATACTTGCCTACTAGTAAACCAGAATGCAATAGGTTTATATATACAAACGGACATGCGCTGTAGCCTTTTGTGAAGAACTGTCAGTGCGTAAGAAGGGCTTCCGAAACGCGGGGGAGCTTAACTCAGCTAAAACACAAACTTTCAGGTGACGTCTTTGCTTTCCCGTATAGGGACCTTTCGGGGACTCCTCCCCATTTCCTGAGCGTCACTGCGACATACGTATCACATCCGTCCCACGTGCAATGGAGACAGATCAAAATGCAGACGACTTACAACGTCAAGTCCTCCAAAGCACCCTCGATGAAATCGCAACAAGGACAGAAGACGCCACTGACTGCTGCGTTATCTGCCTCGAAAGCATAACCGAAGCCTGTGAGGCTGTGCCATGTCAACACCGCAACTTCGACTATCTCTGTCTCCTCAGCTGGCTTGAACAGTCACCAAAATGCCCTCTTTGCAAAGCAGTCATCTCTCAAGTTCGCCACGCCCTGGACGGACCTCTTATAAAGACATACACCGTCCCCAGGCCCGCCCCGAAAGCCCAGATCCAACAACCAGACACGAGATCATATGCGCCAGCGTCAATCCGTCGTCAGTTTCCTCCACGACGTCGTCCTTATTCTCACCAATCGCGCTACGGAACACCAAGCTTGAACCCCTCGGACGAGATTGCGCGGCGGAGGGATGTGTACCGCCATAACCGATACTCGAAGCATGTTGGGTCGAACCGCCTTTCTAGGTATCGCGAGTTGACCCCAGCCGCATTTTGTACGGATAACGAACTTGTGTCGCGCGCACGCATGTGGATTCGACGAGAGTTGCAGGTCTTTTCATTCTTGAACCCTGACGCGGAGGCGACAGAAGCAACATCAGCGGACAGTAATGCCAGAAATAGTATGGAGCGGAGGAGAGCCAACAATGCCGAGTTTCTTCTCGAGTATATCATTGCAGTTTTGAAGTCTGTGGACATCATGGGCAGCGCTGGCCAAGCCGAGGAAATGATTGCGGATTTTTTGGGAAGAGACAACACGCGCCTTTTTCTGCACGAGTTGAGAGCTTGGCTTAGAAGCCCATACACAAAACTAGCTGATTGGGATAGGGCTGTTCAGTACGACACATCTACAGCAGAAAGTGCCAGGGCTGGATCTGAACTAGATGGCACCTCAAATACAGGCTCCAGGCAAGACCAGCACCAAGCCAAGTCTGGTCGCGCAAATGACTGGAACTCAACAAGAAGGCAAGGAGATTTTTATCGCCCTAGAGAACGATCGCAACGACCGAGAGAAGTACATAGACATGAACCATATAGAAGACGGCACAGCAGGGGTTAGCGAGACCGTGGATGAGAAGAATACGATACCCGGAGAGCAATCTCCAATTTTACAAGCAGCAACATTGAACAGTGGATTATTGAAATCAAATTGACGAACATCATTGCCCCTTTGCTTTGGAAGCCTAAAGCGAGGCTGCGACTTACTCTTTAGCGGGCGGAGTTCCGCCCTCTCAACCAGGTTACCTATACACGCTGTCTCAGAGATTTAAGAGTATATAAGATACCTGTCGATCCAAGCTCTTTGATCGAGTCAACAAGAATTTTATCACAGGTTCGCTATCGTCAGCACATCCCGCTGTACCATCTTACTCAATCAATCGACTCTTTAATCTCCAATTGAACATCCAAGAAGTAACGGCCTTGCTCCTATCTCACAATCACCAAAATGCCTACAGTCTCTATAACTGCCATATCCGATCCCGTTTGTCCCTGGTGTTTCATCGGCGCTCTCCGACTATCCCGCGCCATAGCCATTTACATCAAAACCGTCTCGTCCAGCGACACCATTATCACGAAATGGCACGCCTATCAACTTAATCCCGATACTTTGACTCAACCTCTGGTGTCCAAAATCGCATCCCAGTGGGGAGACGATCAAGTTCCTGCTGTGAAATCTCGCCTGAACGGCATTGCGAAGAGAGAAGGTCTGGAGTTCAACTTTGACTCGATAATAGGGAATACAAGAGATGCGCATCGTTTGGAGAAGCTGGGCAGGAAGGTCGGCCGCGAGATGGAGGTCGCCCTGGAAATCATGAAGATGTATTTCTTGGAGGGGGGGGATATAACCAGTAAAAAGGATTTGGTTGATGCTGCAGAGGGGGCGGGCGTTGGCAGGGATATAGCAAAGGTATGGTTGGAGGGTGACGATGGTGGTGAGGAGGTCGACGCTGAGGTTCTGGAGATGCAGAAATTAGGCGTGAAGGGTGTGCCGCGGTATATAATCAACGACAAGTTTACCATAGACGGTGCCGAGGATGTTGGGGATATATTGGAAAAGCTCGTCCTGGCCCACGATGAAATCCTGCTGAAGAATGAGTAGACTGCTAACTGCATTCGGGAATCGCACATAGTATAGACTCATATAGACCGTCAACATCGTTGAGCAAACTATCTTCATAACTCATAAGGGTATCATCTTCACTCTACATCTCACATCCTCATCAAGTCTCCCAAATCCTTCTCCATCTGCCTCAGCCTGACCTGCAACTCCCTCTTCTTGACCTCCATCTCTTTAGCCTCTTCCTCCTCTCTCTTCAGGTCCTCCTCAGTCCATACGTCACCCTCGTCTTCTTCCTCTTCCTCCTCCTCATACCAATCCCGATGATCCAGACTCGCTAGCTGCTCTGCCTGCTCCGCGACACGAGTCTCATAATACGCCGCCGTATTCTTTCCGTGCGCATGCTTACTTCTCAGAGCAGCAATACGTTCTCGCGCACCGGGTAGCTCATATACGCCACAAAGCTTCTCTGCGCCTCTTAGCAGGACATTGACATCTACATCGCCTTTGCGATCTGACTCTCCGCGTCGAAGCTCCTCGTGCATCTGGCCGCCCAAGACCGCTGCCACAGCCGTCTGTCGACGAGGATGAGTGCCTGTGCGCGGTGGCGGTCCAGTGGTCACTTCACCAGAGGCCACATTAAAGACAGTCTGGCGTCTTCCTGAGGGCTTCTTCTTCTCGAGTTCGGTGGGCTTAAGGGTCGTTGAAGGTGGGGGAGGCGGTGGTACAGAGAAGAGTGCACGCTCGTGGGGTTCTGTATCGCGGATGAGAGATGTGATATCGTGGTTAGAGAGGAGCGCGTTGGTGAATATCTTCGGCCGAGGAAATCTGGTGAGAACGTCAGTTGTGCCACATATGGAGAGCTTGTTAAGAACTTACGGAAGAGAGTCAATGCCCTGGCATGAATAACCAATTTGCTCCAGGTGCGCAGAGATGAGTGACATGATGATTTATCAATACTGACACCGACGTGTCAATCTGTTCTTTGACGTAGGCGGGGCAGTCCTAAATGCATTTATGACTTGTCAAGATTGAAGGGGTGTGCTAAGAATCGGGACCGAATGTTCAGAGACCACAGCTTGTGTTGATGATGGTGGAGTTTCAAAACAACCAGCGCGGCGGGCAGCTCTTATCGATAAGTACTCCACTCCCAATCACTTACACGCTTGGATTATTACTAGGACGCAGCCACTTACACTTAATCGCTGATCTTCAAATACGGAGGCCTCGATGCTTTCCTCCATGCCTTTGGCTGCAATGCACTAAAATGTCGGATGATCAAATGAGCTGGAAGTTGGCACTTCTACGAATGTAGGTTAATGGCAGCCCGAAAAGAATTGACCATCCCTTGGCGACGCGGTTCAAGATAGAGACGGAGTGACAGCAAGAAACGAAAGGTTAGTCAGCTTCTTTAGAAGTGCCCATTCAAGCTTCTCGCGAGTTCAGCCAAGGACCATGAGCCGAGGACTGCAAAAATATAATATCCAAGATTTAACTATGAAGATTGCATGTGACTGGCGATATTAGGGCCAATTGCCAGGTCTTTTGACAAAGAATCAGATTATATATACCTGATCAATGATCCGCTGATAATGGCGTAAGACAAGATGAGCAAAAGAAATCCCGAATCTATCGCTGTCTAGAAATGCTTCAAATGATGATAAAATGCCAAAGCGGTGCTCTCGAACTGTCTCTAAGACATGTGCCCATTTTCTCCGTACCTATGCTCACTCCCCTTCCGCTCATAAACATGATGTCCCTCAAGTAACAACTTTACATAGTAACAGTCTAATGGTATCCCAAAGAAATCCAATGTGACAATCCTGTGTTCGACTTGTTGTCTGCGGCCTTGATGCTAATTCTATGCAAAACATCCAATATCGTTCATATGGTCAAATGTTTTCCTCATATTTCTGTAATCGCCTGATGCATAAACGAACCACGGGCTGTGGGCAGAAGGTACACAATCAATGGTTCCCCTTTCCCCAGACCCTGGTAGGCCCAGGGGCTGGCTGGTCGGTGCAGGCGGTGATGAATCGTTATCGTCGTCAGAGGGACCCCTGGTCGCCTCTTCTCCTCGTCATGTCATTAATATTCATGCTCTGGTGACTAGGGCAGCATGATAGTTGTCGCAGCTGATATGGCGCGTGTTTGCAGGTCTCCGGCTCTAGCTTGAGTCCATCTCCATAATTTCAATCGCCCAATATGGCAATTCTCTGGCCAGATGCTGTTGCGCCACGAGCTCCTCTTCCTCGCTCGAGTCAGGTTCATCGAGTTCCTCAATTCGTGCATGGGGTGGATCATGGAACAATAGACTAGTGCGGTGCATCTTTCTCTTCATGCGACGGGCACTAGAACCGACTTCGTTGGCATCGAGTCCCTCGCCGTCGTCTTCGGAGTCGCTGAGTTCGCTGTGCGTTCGTTTGCCAAAACTGCTACCCATGCTCATTCGACGGAGTTTCTTGATTTGTTCCCGGCGTTGATAAAACAGTACCTCCGCATCGACTTCGCCTTCCACATCAGCACCTTGCTCATTATCTGATGCCTCGTTACTGCAATTCAGATTTCGGAAATCCTTAACCATGGTCTTGTGGTCTTTCCTGTTCCGTGACCTTGAACGACTGCGATTGGATTCGATCTCTGTAGGTTGTAGGACATCAAGTCCATCGCAATCGCTATCCATAGGGTCAACGTCCTCAAGCGTAAAGTTACAAGTAGCTGTAGCCATAGAAGTAGCAGTAATGTGGGAGGTTTCGGCCTCGTCAGTGACACCGGATCTGCCGGATTCTGAACCAGAATCGGAATCAGAGGTATCTGAATCACTGGAACCGTCGGTGTCGTCCCCCATGTCAGAATCGCCAATTGGTGAGGACACCGCTGGGCCGGTAGCGTTTCCTATGCTACGTATGCTGGGGCTGGCCGATTGGTCGTCATCTTCGCTACTGCTATCTTCATCACTGCTGTTGTCGTCAAGTATCTCAGATGAGGAAGATGAACGTGGGCTCAACTGCTCAGGGCCCAGAGAAGGACGGTAGCTGAATTGATGCCCGTCACCAACAGGCTTGATATTAGGATCCGAATCCAAGGGCTGGAAATAATCATGAAAGTCAGGCTGACGCCGCGGTTTTAGACTGCTCTTGCGTAAGAACGGCGATGTGGTGGGTGTCTCTGGCGGCGAGTTCGGATCCGCGGCGAGAGGTTCATTCTGGTCCTCGACTTGAGTCTGGACTTGAGCAACGTTGAGATTTGGCGTCGCGGGCCGCCGCCGAAGGCTTGTCTTTCTCGGCGGCATGGCTGATGTAGTGTAGGTGGGTAGACCTTAAAGTTGATTCTGAGGAGAAAACGTATATGATATGGGATAAAGTGTATCCCAATTGAGTCAAGAAGATTCTTGATAAAAAGACTGAAAGTCGGATGATAAAATTTTACGTCTTGACTTTGAGGAGAGTTGACAGTGTTATCGAACAAGCTACGGGATCGTTGGTTTGGTTGGCTATGGTGTGGGGTAAAACAAACGGATGGAGACGAGCCGATCCGCAGGTGAAAAGGGAACACAGATATACTCTGTAGTAAAGTGAGGTAAGTACCTTGAGTGAGGCGGTAAAGTTGGTATAAAGCTGAGGTACCGGGCCAGAGAACAATCAATGCTTTGGAGTAAAGGGGAAAGGGGATGAGAAAGACAGAAGGCCAAACGAAAAACGGCAGGAAGAAAAAATTGCAACCGTTGGCTACTGCAAGGCAAGTAAATGCAATGCACCTCAGTCAGTGGTGCTTGCTTGGTTCAAGGCGAGGGCGTGGAGGTGAACGTGGGTGTGAGGATGAGCGTGGGCAGCGACGACGTGGGCGTGGTTATGCAGCTCAATGCTAGGTCAGGTCGCTAGGTCGAGGTAGGGATCCAATACTACGCGGGGCTGCCAACAGAGCATACGGCAGGAAGCGGTAACGACAATAGTAGGAGAATGTAATGCACCCAAGTGGTCAACAGTGGGTGTAAGAGGGGAACGTCGATGGAGTCAGTCGATTGGGCCCCTGGTCTAGTCCAGCCCAGCCCAGCCCAGTCAGGACCAATCTGTGTTGGATGCGGTGGGCGATTCGTGATAGGGCGAGTGGAGGGTTTGATCTTTAGGGATCCTCAATGCGCTGAAGATGGCCAGCACTGACCTTGTGTTCAACAAGACCAATTGGTGGTGAGGACTGGGAACAAAAATAGAAGGTTCAGGGAGACTGAAAGGAAGAAGCGGAGGTGATGACAAGACGTGGGACAGCGACAGTATGCACAAGTACAAGCACAAGCCAAGGCCGGGTCTTGTCGCTGGGGTGGTCCCCGTCAGGTTCAGGTTCTCGCTTGGATCAGCTTTAGGCTTCAAGCCAGCCGGTGCCGATACCGATATTTGACTTGATCGGCCGGTAGGAAAACGAGCAATAGTAGTCGCGGCAATATTGAACCAGCCGTCAAGATTGAAGAGTAATGAGAGCGATAGTCAGGGAGTCAAGACCCAGAGGAGAAATCTCCAACACGGAGAGGATGATATGCGACTTGTGTTTGGGGTCATGATAAGTCTTTCTTATAAAAGGCGTTGTCCTAGGAGAAGGGACAAGTATTTCTCGGCGTGCTTATGAATCGTTGATTTCTCAGAAGGTTCCTTACCGCGCGCGAGAACCCAGATGATGCGGGCTGCAGTGCAGTGAGGTCCTTGTGAAAGAATATCTTGGTCGAAATGAATAAGGTTGGGTTGATTACCAATCCCGGATGCCTTTTGCTGTCTTTCACTTGAAGGAGTCTCAAGCGAAGATGACAAAAAAAGAGAAGGAAAAGGGAATAAAAGGGAAGAGAGAAGAAGAAATAGGAACGAAGAAGGTGCGAGAGGAGAGGGGAAGAGATGGAAAAAAAAGTCAAGAGTAGATGCAGGCAAGTCCAATCCTATTGAGTCCAATGCAAGTGAGATGGGAAAGCAAGCACCAGAGGGGGGATGGCCTTGATAGGCCCCGCAGCATCGATTGATTGATCAATCCAAGTAAAAGTGGTCGACTGAGAGTGAGAGAGAGGCTACGCAAATGCGATTGCGCAAATGCACAGCAGACAGAAAACGATATGTATGTCACAGATGGTACCAGCCTGGTACGGGATAGTACAGCGATGATCGGGTCTGCAGCGCAACTGCTGTGACCCTGCTATAACACTGCTGTAAGTAGAAGTGGTAGAGCGGTTGATCAACGATGACGATGGCAGAATAACCACTCAATCAACGAGGCGAGCACTCTGCTAACTACTAAAATGTCTAATGAAGACCAACACTAGGCAAGATAAGAAACCAGATCCTGCTGAATCATGGTTCACTCGCTGTAAACTAGCCCGACAACAAGGAACGCCCTTGCATCTGAGCCTCAGCCGTGTTTCTAGTTTCTAGTTTCTAGGCCGAATTCTAGTCTGCATTTGTGTTTACGAACGAGTCTAGCGTCAAAGTCGGGAATTGTGATGTGATGTGATGTGATGCTTTTCCAAGAAGCGACCTTTTTCTTTCCTTTACTTACTGCTTGTGTGGAGAAGAGTGGATGTGATGTGCGACTATACCGGGGCCGGGCCCGGGCTCGGATCGGGTCTTGAAAATGGGGGAGGTTGGGTTGGGCCGCCGCAACAATATGAAGAATAGAATGTCTCAATCCGTGACACGTGAGAGGCTCAATTAGGATCGTGAGGAGTTTCTTGACTGGGATCGGGCCTTTTTTGTCCTTTCCGTATTTGTCTATGTTTGTCTGTCAAGAGGTTCCGGGTGAGACAACCGACAGAGGGTTCCAGTTTCGGGAGTTTAAGGATGGATGAAAATAAGTGCTGAGTGTATGGATTGGATTGGATACTTTTCGAGTCACAATACAGGTTTATGCGGTCACATTTCTACACTCTTTAATGAATTGCAATGTATATGCGATAGGGGCCAAAACTGCAATGTATAGATACATATACAAGATATAGATAATCAATATAGAACCAAGAAATAGAAGGATGAGAGTACGGACAACAACCGTAAGAAGCGAGGACCTCGGTGTACCCATAACTACCTATCATCTGCTTCGCGGTATTGACAATGCTTTTATTTTGTATCCAGGTAGTTTCAACGGCAACTGGCTTTAGTTTGCTCGGGTCGTACAATATTCGCGAAACGCAAAATGCAATATCGAACAAATAAGCTCTCAGACACATGGAACGGCCCGCTCTGTCCACGTCTTCAAGACTTCTGAAAGCAGAGAGATTTATCTCGTCGAGCCCAAACCCAAACCTAGATCCATCCCAGCCCAGCCCAGCCCTGCACTAGCGTCAAGTCAGGTCTTTTGCCAACACAGAAACAACCTTGAAACGAATGGGAGTTGTAAGTGGAAACAACCAAACCCTTGTCTTCACGTTTAAACACTCAACAGTAAAATAACTCAAAGGTTAAAAACATCACGCTCAGGCCGTCGTGGACCAACCCATTTATCAGTTGCATACCAGGGGGCATCACCGACATGGCATGACATGACTTGGGCAGCAATGCAAAAGAGACCGTCCACGTTAGGGTCGGTCTCTTTTCACTCTGTCTTTCTTCATCCACAAAGAACCGACGCAGACCAGAAATTTCGACCCTTGTTTTGTTTTAGTTGATGGGTACCACTCTTGTCTGCACTGCACTTTTGACCACGTTGGTATGACTCTTAAATTTTGGAGACTGTATGCAAAATGCAACAATAATGAGACGGTGAGCTTATGATTGATTGATTCATTCATTCTTTCTTTCAATCTCCCTCTCCCTCTCTCCTTTGTCTGGCCTCGTGCTGCTGATGAGTTGGCAAACACACACGAATAAGAGACTCCGTGATGCGCTCAGCTTGCATCCGCGTAGGAAAAATGCACAAGTAGAATGCATGTCACGCAAAGTACTCGCACAAATAACACCTCCCATAAAAAGGAAAAACATATGATGCGTAGCTCCAGTCGCAAACGACGTTGCAGTCCTGTCCAGGATCCTGGCGGTAACCGATACCCATTGCCCGGTACCGAGACGCCGCTCAACGGCTCGTCATCGTCATCCCGCATTTGCGTGTTCCATCTCTGCGAGCCTGTGACAGATTAGATCACACCAGTCCTGCACACTTTGACAAAATGGGCTTATCCAAATGTACTACTGTACCTATCGTGAGGGCACACGTCTGATGGCATCATCGCTTGCTGTAGCATTGGTGCTGCGCATCACACAAAGGGGCTAAAACTTTCGCTTATCGCGATGACGCTCGTAGCTAAAGTGCGTAAGAGACGAGTCTGTAGGTCTAGATGACGCCTTGGTGTAGCTCTTGAGCAATTGACCTCAGTGGCAGTGTTCATACTGCGAATGATCGCATAGAGGTAAACCTAAATGAAAGGAATGGCCCCGAAGTGAAGCCTAGTGAATAGCCACTCAAGTGGCCATTGAATGCTCTTTAAGTTGCAAATTTGAAACCGGATCATGTCATCCACGGTTGTGGCGTAGAATGACATCCAGCCCGGCGGGGACCAAATACGGGCTGCCCCGCTTCCCCGTCCCAGCGCCCGGAGCCCGCTGAAACTCAAATCAATTGCCAATTGGCGGGCAGCCAAGTCAACAAAACAATACATTTCTTTCTTTACCCAAACAACCCACAATGGTAAGTTGACCCAAGACTAGAAGACGAGTCCCAACATCATTGCGACTCATGATTCACCCTTGTTTAGTCTTCAGATCCAAAACCGCCAGCACGTAAACGCGGCCGCCCTGCCAACGCGTCCAAACCTGCTGTCGCCAGCGCGTCGCAAGACCAACTAGACGAGTACGAAGCCGACGTTGAAGAATTCGCACATCCGAAGCAGCGGGGACGACCAAGAAAACAAGTCACAGAAGATCCGGTCGAGCAAGTTGTAGCACAGGAGGATAAACCCCGAAAGAAACGCGGACGGCCCTCGCTAGAAGACAGGAATGCGGAAAACAAAGCAGAAGATGCGGCGCAGACGAAGAGGAAACGTGGCCGACCTTCACTTGAGAAGATTCAGGACGCCGAACAAGAAACGGTAGAGGATACAGCGCAGCCCAAGAAGAAACGTGGTCGGCCTTCGCTGGAGAAGAGACAGACCGAACCAGAAGCGGAGCAGGAAATAGCCGAGAATACAGCACAGCCAAAGAAAAAGCGCGGACGCCGTGCTCTCGAAGCAGACCAAAATGATCGAGAGTCGGAGAAGGACCCAGTAGAGGAGTTAGGGAAAGCGAAGCGAAAGAGCAAGCCGAAAGAGAAGCAGATTGAACAACCAGAAGAACAGCCCGACGAAGAACCCCAACCACGCAAGAAGGGCCGAAAGCCAGCACAGCAGCCTGAACCCGAAGAAACGGAGCCGGTGCCATCTAGGAGGCAACCGCGCAAGGGACAAGAACCTCAGGATGAGGAGGAGCCACGACGAAGTCCACGGAACTCTTCAAATGATCTCGGTGAAGACGTGAATAACAAGGGCCGTAAAGCAGGGAAGAAGGGCCGCGCATTAAGCGAAAACGCTGAGGACAAGCAAAACGACGAAACTACTAAAAAGCGTGGTAGACCAAAGGGAGGCAGATCATTAGCCGACAATGCAGATGAGCAACAGCCCGAGGAGCAAGAGCAAGAGCAAGATATAAATACCAAAAAGAAGCGCCGCAATAAGAACGACGACCCATCCGACTCGGACGAATCTCTCCCCTCTCCGAAGAAACCATATCTTCACATCGCCCCTTTCAAACGGACCATTCGTTCCTCGACTATCGCCGCGAAATGGACCCCCCTATCCGGTTCATCTCTCCCCGCCGCAGCATCCATCCTCACACTTGCCCACCAACCCATCCTCTCACGCACATCCACGACGCGGAACCGCCGCACCCACGCCTCTGCAGCCTTACACCTCGTGTCGCGGCGTATAGAGCGCAAACTCGCACGTGGTCTGCCCTTCCCGCCCGCATCCTCAATGACGTCTACACGGCGTAGCGCGGATGCGGACGGCGGTCGTGCGATGGAGCTCGACTTCGAGGCTGTCCTGGATGGTAAGACTGCTCTGGAAAGACAGCTTGTGCCGGGAATGCACGCCGTAGAACTGCTGAAGGCGGAGAAAGATAGGATGGAAAAGGAGCTTCATAGGGATTATGAGGAGTTAAGAAAGCTGGAAGCTAATGCGAGGGCGCAAACGAGAGAGCGAAAGGATTTGTTTCGGAAGGCTCACGTTCTAGCGCCAACTTCGCGGCCTTCAAGCAAAGACCGGGACACAACGTTTATCACTGATAACAAAGACGAGGGTACACTTAAAGTAAGTCTTATCATTGTCACTTTTCATCAAGTTCAAGAACTCACACTCAGCAGGACCTCGTCAATACACCTCTCGAGCCAGTAGCGCTCCAACTCGCCGAGCATGTCGAGAGTATTCGTGGAAACCTTCAGCAAGCAGAAGGAGTGACGCCGCAATTTGGCCGCACAAAGGCTGCATTGCAGGATGTACTACATCGATATCTCGACAACGAGTCTTATGAGCAGGTTGTCCTTGGATGAGCGCTCTGTACGACAGTGGATGATTGAACGGACCTTTTCTGCGTGAAAATATGTATAGGGCGTTTAGGATTGTGGTTCAAATGGGTTTGGATTGAGTAACATGGAGTAATATGGATATAGACAATACCCCACGATAGGAATTGCGTACGATCAATGGTTTTGAGAAGCCATTGTTTCCACTAGTGATGACGGTATATATGGCACTTCTGTACACCAAACTGCATCCCCATTCGCAAACTATGTACACTGGAAAGTAAAATTTGTATATGTACATACGTCAATCGACAACCCAAAGAGACAGAGCACGGTCTACGGAACCGACGCCCCAGATATATCATAACCCAAGTCTATCCATCTACAAAGAAAAGTCCTGTACAGTTTAAGTGGTAACAATCCGATCCATGCTACAGTCAAATGGAAACAAGACCTATGCATCCTGAGGGCATTTTTTTGAGTTGGCAAGACAAAAGTTCATGGTTCTCATTGAAATTGTTTTGAAAGAAGCAGCAAAAAAAGTAGTATTGTCATGCATCCAGGAGTGGTATAAGCCTGTCCGAGGAATCCCTTCCTCCACTAGATGTCTAACCAAGAAGTGACCAAATGGTGATGATTAATGTACAGAGACCTCATATACAAGAGGGTTGCCTCAAAGACATTTAACGAAGACGGCGGGCAAAGCCAGTGGGCTTAGCGTAACCGTCGTGGGCAGTGCCGTTGACGGGGTAAGGGACAACGGTGACGGTGGCCTCAAGGGTGGTGGTAGTGTCGCAGAAGGTCTCCTCAGCGTCATCATCCTCATCCTCATCATCCTCGGAGTGCTCAGTGGCCTTGCCGGTAACAGTGGCGTCGTGGCTGTTAGTCTTGGCAGCCTCAGGAACGACGGTAACATAAACAGTGGAGGCAGGGGCAGTGACAGTGACAGTCTCAGGGACACACTCGCCGTTGCCGGAGCCACCGTTGTTGGAGCCGTTGCCGGTTCCCTTGGAGTCCTTACCCTCGCTCTTGCCGGTGCTGTAGCCGTTGTCGCCACCGGTAGCGGGCTTGGTCTCACCGACACGCTGGATGGTCTTGGTGATGGTACCAGTGGTGGTCTTGGTGGTGGTAGTGGTAGAGTCATCCTTGGGGGTACCGTTACCCTTGGAAGCATCACCGGTGACCTCGGGGCCAGCGGGGACGGTAATGGTAGTCTGGAGAGTCTTGTGAATGGTGGTGGTGAGAGTCTCCTCGCCCTGTGTGAGGGTGACAACCTGGTCGGTGGTGTAGTCGGAGACAATAGTCTTGTCGCCGCTGTTGGGGGGAGGGTAGGCGCCACCAGTGTTCATGGGAACATTAGCGGTGGCGGGAGCAGTGATGGTCTTGCCAGTGACACCACCGGTCTCGGCATCGTGGAGAACAGAGGTGTAGATGGAGCTGGCGTCAGAGACGGGGCAGACAACCTCGGTCAGGACAACGGTGTGAGTGGCAGTGTAGGTGGTCCTGTCAGACTCAGGGAGCTGAGCAATGGCGGTCTGGTCACGGGCAGGGCAGTTGGTGACGGTAGGAGCGCAGCTAGTGATGGTCTCGACGACGGTGGTCTTGACAGTCAGAGTGGTCTGAGTGTCGGTTCCGTTGTCTCGGCGGTAGTGGGCATGCTGGGGGAACTGGTAGGCGTTGGCGACAGCGGCGAGCATGCCGATGCTAGCGATAACGGACTTCATTTTGAAGGTTTGGGGGGGTATTTTTTTGTAGTAGCTTCAGATATGTCTATAACAACGATTGTACGATGTAATGGCCGTAGAAGTCAATTCCACAGTCAGGCAGCAAGGCAAGACACAGTTTTGCTTCACTAAGAGAAAGTATAAGGTTGGGACGTGCGAAACGCGGGTTGCTGAAATGCTGGAATGATCGTAATGGCAAAAGCCGGAAATGAATGTATAGTCACAAATAGACTGAAAGAGTGTGGAGGGTTGAGATAGACAAGACTGAGAGGCAAGACTTGGGATGAAGCAGGAAGCGTTAGATATTAAGAGAAACCGGAGTCGGGGGTCAGACAATCTGGGCTACCACGCCTCTTTTTAGCTCTGTTCGTTGTACAGGGGTCGTGAGTGCACCATAAAACACCGGACTGCCAAGATGCGTCGAACATGGGTGGTGTTGTGGTCCACCGAGAAGCCCCTGGAACTGAGAGGGTCAGTGTCAGGGTCTGGCATTCAGGACTCTGTACTTGGTCGGGATGGAAGAGGACCAGCATCCGTGGAGGAACCCGCTTTGGTGAGCCATCCTTGGGCCTCTGCGTCGCATCCGTAGAGATTATGGAATTATCGTGAGGGTCAAGGAACGGAAGCGAGTACTACAGCGCGTATAGCTGAAGCACGGAAGTTCGCACGACAGCGGAACAAGCAACTCGCCAGTTCCAGACCAACAAACCATGCACCTGAGCTAGGGGGAGGGG
>JAAGWP010000466.1:0-15881 GCA_013266165.1 Fusarium graminum
CTGAACGGCTTGCGCTAGAGTGAGCTGGGGACCCCCAGCCAACCAGGTCTTTCTCTCCACGGCAACAGCTCGGCTGGCAGCCTGAGGCTACAGCTTTGTTCAGGCCTGTAACGCTCTTGAATCTTTCTCAGGGGTGGCCAGGTGGCCACTCAGTGGCACTCAGTGTACAAAAGTGTGGGTCTGTTCTGGCACAAATCCTGTCCTCACCCTGGGTTTGAGCTCTAAGCTTGCTGCCCGGCTGCAAGATGAGATCCGGTTCACCCCGATTTATTGTCGAGCGCCGAGACCTGGACCCGTTCTGGGAGACATGGGAGCTACGACCTTCTCTGGTTTGGGGTTGATTCCTGTCTTTTAGCTACTGTACGGGGTACTGTATGGTAATACACAAGCCTCTAACTGCGAGCCTGGCGATGAGCTGGCGCCCAGGACCGGATACCCAAGATCCATGATACCTAACTGCTGGAAAAGATTTTCTGGTTTTATTTTATGGATGGCACTGCAAATTACTGGGAGGGCACTATCACGATAGGGCCCTTCATTCGTTGAAGCATGTTCCAGTTCATACAAGCATTGCTGCCCTAGCCATGGTGATTGTGTGCTGCAATTGACCTATCTCGATCAAATGTCGTCAGCTTCCACCTCTCGCTCACTTTCCAATATTTTCTCTAGCCCAATCCCTCCATCATGACATCCATTCACCCACATTTTTCTCTGAGCCCTGGCTCGTTCCCGTTCCAGCAGCATCCTCCACTGTAAGCCTAGCCTCCAGCAGTGGCATTGCCCGAAAAAAGCCTGCCACACCCGCACAGTGCGTGAGTATCATGACTTGGATAGAGGTGAGCCGCGCCGTGTTGGTCGGGTTTGGTTTTGGATCTCCCATCGCCTCCCCCGGGTTAACCCCCTGGCTCAACCTATCCGTCCAATTGGTGTCTGTTTGTCTGACCTTCCGATAATACGGGGAACAACCTTTTTTTTTGGTCCTCGGTCTTGAATATTCTGTGCCCAGCAGCAAAGTACATAGCCTCACTCGGAAAGGCCGCACATTCCAAGCCAATCGACGACTTTTTCCATACTCTATTCGTGACATTGATCCCTGAAGTTTCTGCTGGGCTAATGAGTATGCACGATGTGATACAAAATTGCTGATCTGAGTTCGAAGCCAGCAAGAACCTGTCTAATGCTTCATAGCTGGTATTATTCCACGCCCCAACCCCGAGCTTTGTTAGATCCACCAGCCGCAAGGGAGACAAACCGAGCTAAAAACGCTTTAATTCTTGCCCGCTTGTAAGCCTCCAGTATCAGGGGTTCAATGTCAGGACGAGAGGACGAGATGTGTTACAGCGTCTTTCGGGTTCAGGCAAACAAAATCTTGTTTGGTTCCCCTTTGAGCCGAGTCAAAAGCCCGCCACCGCCTTCTTTGCGCTACCTTTTGGATACGCACTGTACAGTACAGTATGAACAAAAATCCTTATCAGTCATGCATTTCGGCAGCCTGGAATTTCTTACTCCAGTGAAAGCTGTTGTTTCTCTTATCTTCCGGGAAGCCCGTCCAAAGTCAATGGGCTTACTAGGTACGTAGCAGGGTACCAATACTGATCAGTATAAGCAATTCAATCATTCTTTTGATATGGTCTGGTTGCACATGACTCTGCATCCATACATGTGCTCCGTATTTGACTGTTGTTTTGGAGTAAACCCGTTTCAAAGCCATTAAATCGCTCTAGACCCTGCAAATAATTTTGCCGATCCTCCTGGAAGTCATTGACCTATCGAAGCTCACCTCGGATCAAAAAAGAAATAAAATAGAAACCACCGTGTCCACTCTGCTGTCGTTCATTTCGAAAATGCACTGGTCGACGGTCGGAGATCGAGATAGCTATGGATCTATGAGCAAAAAGCTGATCAAGCTATTAGTATTGAGGTGTTGTATCCCCTATCCCAACAGACTAATCATAGTACATACGAAGTAACCGTGAGAAAGCAAGTGCTCGAGGGAAGGAATGGAAGCTTGCTATCCAATAACGAATGAATACATATCCGATATCTATTGGTTGTGGGCTTATAGACTCCGACTCCCCATGAATCGACTCTATTGGAACGGAAACAAACTGGAACGAGGCACTCTCTTTTTCTGTGAGCTCTTCTATCTGCCGTTGCTTTGCTATTCCAGCGGGTCTTGCCTCTCATCCGCCCTCGGATAACCGACGTGGATTAGGCTAGATCGCATCACCCGTATCGATATCCATTCCTGGCACTGAGTATCTGAGTGAGCCAAGAGTCTAGAAAACCGACTTGCCTTACCCACTATTGAAGGCTACATCTAGCTGGCCTCCGCTGAGGACATGGTAGTTCTATGTAGCCTGCAACCTTTGATCAATCATTCGTTTGATATACTCCTAAGGGATGCTTGAGATACCAATTGCAGAGATACTCATGTTGATCGAGTTGATGCTTCAATATCACAACACGTGACTCGCAATATCGATATGTAAACGGTCACGTGCCATACACTGATAAACTTCATCGATTCGTCTAGATATCTATGTGCTTTGTGACTTACCTATGTAACGATGCTAGGGGCTTGTATGACTAGGACTCCCCGATGATGTGTTCGAATTTCGGGGTTGAAGCTGAAGCTTGTTCTAGTACTCTGTTGAATGGCAACCCCCACTAAACAGTCCATATAGGCGACCTGGCGACGAAGGAATATCCCCCAAAACTACCACGATGGCTCTGTGTCCTGGACACATATCGCCCAAACTGCTTCGGAGAAGCAGGCAATGTATTCGACTGCTAGACGAAATCGAAATACATTGGTTAATGTCAGGATGCAAAGGATATATGAACTGCCTACCAGAGCCGTGGGAGAAGATCGCAAGGGCTCTGTAGCCCTATCTTGCAAGTTCTCGATAATGTTGGGTTATGGCAGAGAGTTCCGATACAGACCTGATAAGACGTCCTTTCCAGTCTCTTGTATACTCAGTTCAATTGATTCTAGCCCAAAAATGGTTTTTGCCACATTGGCTCGGCGTGTATGGTATATCCCCGCTTGAGTAACCCGCTGCCACGAGTTCAGCATGTGAAAGTCATACAACGAAAGCGACAGCAAACGGATTATGTAAATCGTACAAGTGGAAGCGCATACATCTTGTAGACTCGAGGTTGAAGTGAGAACAAAGGTTGTTCTTCGACGTGCGAACGCCAGCCAGCCCAGTCCACTGGCAGGACATATCCTCGTAAAAAAGGCAAGCAATTCATGACACTACGAAGTATGACGGGAAACCAGTGGAATACAACAGAGCAGTCACGTCGATATACTTGTCTTTCCAACAGCATAGCCCAGACATATCATCAACGCCCATGTGAGACAGTGACCTCTTATTGACCTCAAAGCTACTACGACATATCACCAGTATGAAGATACACAAGTGCACATTACAGATGATAACCATGTGTTGGTCGTTTCGAAGATTTTTCATTCCGTTGCCGCATGTGCTAAAGCGATTCCGTCCCAATGCTTAACCGAGCATGAATAGCGTCCTAAACCAGGCTTGTTTTTCGCCTTGCAACACCCTCCGACCATGTGGCCTGTCTGTCGTCCAGGCCACCCAGACGCACAATCGTGAGACTCAAGTTTTATCGTTCATTGCATTTAGTCAGAACCACCGACGGCGCGGGCTGGATATATGTTAGCACTTGTTCGATAATGGCGCGTCGTGAGAATGGAGGGGTCGCGCGGGAAGGGTAGGGCGGGCATACTGTAGATCTTCATCTTGCTGTGAGTGACCACAGGCTTGATGATGCCCTTCTCCTCGAGGTCGGCAAGGCACACACGTGCCAGGGAACCGTTGATCTTCATTCGGTCGACGAGAGTGGCGATGGTGACCAGGCGGTAAGACTGCACATCCTTGTAGAGCTTCTCAGAGGTGGTCTTGTCGAGGACGACGGCGTGCTGGGCCTTGTCCTTGACCTTGCCCTTGGACCTTTGAAAATGCGTAAGTTTCGAATATCGTCGATGACGGTGCAGCACGTCTTATACATACCACTTCTTCTTTTGCTTCTTTCCTCCAACGGCGGGGGCCTGATGTCCAAGTCAATCAAACGCTCATTTTTCGTAAAGTCCGCCGTGAGGGCATCGCCGTAAACTTACCATATTGTCTGATGTGCTGGCGGTTGACTGGGTTGGACAAAGTGTGTTGTTCAATCCGAAGAACCTCTCTAACTTGACACTGCACGAATGGAAAGTGGAAAGACAGACCCAGAGTTTCGCAGGGCAGCCGAGCCCTAACAAAAAAGAAGGTGCGACTCCGATCCGAACTTTAGGCGCTTTCTATTGGTTGGCGGTGCCCCACCTGGAGCACATTCTGCCCTCCCACCGTCTCTCTCGAATCTCTGATGCGCCCACATCGTCAACCTTGAACTCGCTTTCGATCACATTCGTACTAACCGCCTGTCAGTTCCAGCAACCACTGTAGCAGCAAAGATGTCTGACGCCGGCGAGATCGAAGTCGAGAACTCCGCCCTCTACGAGGTGCTTCCCAAGGACGTTGTCAAGGAGGTTGGCAATGTCAAGCTCTTCAACAAGTGGGATTACGATGTTGAGGTCCGCGACATCTCCCTGACGTACGTTTTGTCTCTGGAGAAATTATCTCCAAAAACCTCACTTGTGCGCGACGAGATGCTGATGGATTTGCCGCGATAGTGACTACATTTCCCTGCGAAACCCCGTCTACGTCACCCACACTGCTGGCCGATATGCCACCAAGCGATTCCGCAAGGCCAACTGCCCTATCATTGAGCGATTGACCAACTCTCTGATGCACCACGGCCGCAACAACGGAAAGAAGCTCATGGCTGTCCGAATTGTCGCCCACGCCTTCGAGATCGTACGTCCTACCTGAGCACTTCACGAGAAGGGCTTTTTTTTTTCTTTCGCAAAAATCAAAAGTACTAACATTAGGGCCAGATCCACCTCATGACCGACCAGAACCCTATTCAGGTCGCCGTCGATGCTATTGTCAACTGTGGTCCTCGCGAAGACTCTACCCGAATTGGTTCCGCCGGTACCGTCCGACGACAAGCTGTTGATGTTTCTCCTCTCCGCCGCGTCAACCAGGCTATCTCCCTCCTCACCACCGGTGCTCGCGAGGCCTCTTTCCGCAACGTCAAGTCCATTGCTGAGTGCCTTGCTGAGGAGCTGATCAACGCTGCCAAGGGTTCCAGCAACTCTTACGCTATCAAGAAGAAGGACGAGTTGGAGCGTGTGGCCAAGAGCAACCGATAAAAGGTGCAACGGTGGTATCATGACTGGAAGGGTTGGTTTTGGCGTGCTCCGGCTTCTCTCAGAATTGCATTTTGCGTGCATTGGGTCTGGGAACACGGCTATGGGTTTTCTTAGGTGGCTCTAGATTCAATAAAAAAAGTCGAGCTTCTGAGAAATGAATGAACTAAATTCAAAGTATACTTTTAATCTTCACTCGTGTTCGTTATCGTATGTCTTGGTTGTAACTGTCCATGTCCTTCATCTTCTACACACCACCTACCAGTTGATAATGTTGAGACCTTTATTGTTCCCAACCCAGCATCTAAACATACAAGCATGCCGTCAAACTACGGCTCCTGACAATAAGGGGTATCTAGTCAAGACGAACTGTTTTCTCTCCTATTTCCAGTCGCTGAAACATACCAGAATGGGGCATACCCTCTTCCCACCAAGTGCCCATGCCTTCATCCGCCTCAAAGCCCCAGTTCTTCCAAAAGCCTTCCACCTGCTTCTGAGCGTGGACGCATACGAGTCCTGCCCACTGAGGAATCGTCTGCTCGCAGTTGGCCGGATTGAGTTGCTCGAGCCCGTACTCTTTGATGCTCGGATCAAAGTATGATGGGTTGGCTTTGAGCCAGCCAAGGACAGTGTTGACAAGGAGTCCAGCGATTCGCCGTCCTCGGAACTCCTTGATGACTGCCAGACGTCCTAGTTTCACATATGGTTCCTGGCCATTATGGAATGTTGTCTGTCGATCCAACACGTATGGTTTGTTTGAAGACAGTTCGAGCGCATCTTCATCTTCTTTGCCATTCTTGTCGTCACCGTCACCTTCTAGTACACCTTTCCAGTATCTGCCACCACTTTTTGGGTGGGGGTCGTGGGGAAATGGTACAAGTCGTATGGTTCCAATAGGCGTTGAACGCGTCGAGCTCTTACGAGGCTGCATCACATTGCCCTGCTCGTCACGAACCTCCAACTCCTCCAACTTGTTGATGCTGGCATAGACGACCCAGTGGCACGCCCGTGAGTCATCTTCATCAAATTCATTCTCTGCAGGAACCTTTTGCTCCTCCACAAAGACCTGTTCACGAACTTCCATTGCGTCCAAAAATGTCTGTGAGATGGTCGGTGGCTGCTCTTCTATAGGAGCCCCGCGCTTATATCCCTCGAGGTTGCTAGGCGCAAGGAAGGTGATGAAAGGCGTTCCCATTTTGACAGCTCTTTGTGACAGCGTATAGTGTCGTCAAATGCTTTCGCTAGTAACGTTCGCCAACGCAAGTCTCAAGGTCGATAAAGCAGTGGCTGAGCAACAAATGTTTCTACTGCGTGGAAACGTAACAGTTTGAGATTGACCGAGTCTAAAGTCAGGCAGAATGGCACTATTGCGGGTGTGATCGATTAAATCATGTTTATGATAAGAAAAGAGAAGAGAAACAAACGAAAAGAGGAGCCACCATCATTAATACTGCGCATTTCCGTCCGTTTGCGCGAGAAGGAGGAATCCAAATATGATGTCAATCCACAGCGCGGGGGCTGCAGTCCTACTAGGTAAGGTACGGTGACTCAACCCTTAGCCTTACCGATAACACCCACGGCTGATGGCCGAGCGTGATTTACTGATTGGTTGACGATACCTGATCGCACCTGGGCACCGTTGTCTGCTTCTAGTCGCCACTTTGCTTGAGCTACAAAGTTTTTATGATTCCGATCAAAGAGGCCATCACCATATTCTCTTGACTTTTGGTGGTGGACCCTTGGGTTGAGCTTAACTAACATGCAGAAGCTTTGTTTCGATGATGGTTGGCCCACATGCTTCATCCGTCCATGGCCCACTGCAGGTGATGAGTCTCGTTGGTTATTTTATTGGTGAAGAAGCTTTCATGTAGACTGTTATTGGACGGACAGAGTGTGGCAAACAACCATCTCAACAACGACATTCAGCATCAACTCATGATCAACCATGATGTAATGCTATCAAGATATATAGACGATCACCCAGTGCGGCCATGTCATATGCTTCCAGATCATGCAACTCATAATATTTATTGGTACTGAGAGGCTTTATAAGGCCAGAAATTGTCACCCTGTTACACTCAGTACGCATGGATGATTTCAGCTCAGTCCGATCGCACTATCTACAGTTCTGGCCAACTCAACTACATCTCAAACCACCGCCTTGTCCAAGTTGGACTCGAAGCTGCCGTCCTTGAAAGGAACATTGGCACTACCGAAATCGGTGTTCGTCAAGGCTGTGCGAGCCGCGGCGGTCAAGCTCTCCCAGGCGATCAAGGGCTGCTGGCCACCGCGATCATTGGTAAAGGTCATTTGATGGTTCGTCGGCCATACAGCGGTGTATCCAACCAAAGGACTATTGCCAGAGAAAGTACCAGAAGCCCTGGTGTCATAGCCTCCATGCTGAGAAACTGCCATGCCGACGACAGTGGCGCTTGTGCTCTCGCCAGACAGCCAGATAACAGCATTTTCCCAGTCGTGCCGGTGTCCTAGTCCTGGGGAAGGTGAATCCTTTGGCATATACCAAGAATACATGATGGCATAGCGGCCATTGTAGGCCTTGCCTCGTGCGTAGACCTGGCCGGTGTTGCTGCTGCAACCTCCGTTGGAAGAGCCGCTAGTAGCCAGTCCTCCACTAACAAACGAGATCAGTCTCGATTCCAGAGGCGCTGGGGAAATACATACCCGGTGTTGCCCTGGCTATCAACCGCAGGGAAAGGCACGCATCCATTGAAGACCTTGAGATAAGGCTTGTACTTCAGGTACAGTGATCCGGCAGTGGTCGAGGGGACTGTCTGAGGGAACCCGACAACGGCATCGTGGTTGATGACGGCACGACGCTCAATAGGAGATGCAAGTGCGCCAGAAGCAAGAGCCAAGCCCGATAGAAACTGGGAGATGAGCACCATTTTGTTCCTGACGCTGAGTGAAGGTAAGACTGAGTCGGGACTGGCAGAAACACAGGAAGTTCAAACGCAACTAGGGGGAACTGCCAACTTAAGAACCTCATCCACCCACCTCCATTTCTGTGATACTACGTTGGGCTGCATGGTCTTGGTACTGTATATTGGCACGAGGCTGTACAAGAGCATCGAATTGGCGGACTGTAGCAATACTTCCGGTCGTAGCGTGGATGATGCTGGTATGGGCTGCCTCATTGGGAATCATGGCCGACTGCATATACCTTTCGAAAGAACTTGGGATGCGGGGGGTTTACTATGCTGGTGAGGGGGGCTCTATGTTGCCGACTTGGCACTTGGACGATCGCTAAGTAGGAAACTGGGGGATTGGCTCAGAGATATATAAACTTGGTCATTCTGTCTACAGAGATGCCATGATGGAGATGGACAAAATATGCGGCGCGAAGGGGGTTCATCGAGTTCCTTATTTGAAGCGTTGAGGCGCTTGGTACCTGTCTTGTTTTGTCCAAATATCGACGATTTGAAGCCCGTGGTTCAGCAGAGTTATTGATTGGGATAAAGATCAGCTAGATACAATCATCGAGTGGGTATTTGACCACGATGGCCCCTCTTAAGAACAAGGGTTATCATTATTATCTAAAGTGCCGATAGCAATTAGCTGGGAGTTGATTAGGGTCCTCCGATATTACGTATCAGCCGGCTAGCCGGTTAGCAGTGACGGTTGACGTGCGAGTAGACTCTCCATCTTTCGATGTTGTCATCGAAATCGAGTAGGGGTACAAAACATTTCCTGGTGACGGATGAAACTCTTCGAGTATAAATGCGGCGGCCTTGCATTCTGCAGGCACCACGCCTGAACCTGACACAAGAAATATAGACTAATCACTACAACTATTCAAATATATAGCCATATATACCCTCCCAGTTGCTGCCAAGTGTCAGCACTCTGTGACGTGAGGTCTGACGATACAGTCTAGGGTAACTTGCTCGCAATATCGAATACATGACAATTGTAATTTAATCAAGATCCCGAAATCGGTGTTTAAACAATTTGACCAATTAAAATAGAAAGTCGTATGCCGGCGACATCTGAACTTGGTAGGAAACTCTCTTTAGATGGCGAACGTTCAAGCTCATTGTTTGGAACTCGAATCCAAAAATCACCATTCATCTTTGGGGGTACACAGGTCAATAGTTTAGCGTGTTTCAAGAAGTTCCAATACCGAGGGCTCATCAGTGATGGATTGGTGTTTTAGATAATGCGGTGGCACGCAATTGACAACAACGACATTTTGTCTCTCAAGGAACCACAGGCATATGCAGTTACGAGCCGTTACAATGCACGATGCGGCATGAGTGAGAGAGCACATCGTAACTGTGGCACATAACAGCAAAGTTGGGGTTGCTGCAGGGCTAATGCAGGGATGGGACAGAGCATTCTCTTGAGTTTAAGATGCGTGAAATGTCTTAGGATAGGAGGTTCAAATTCCTGTCAGTGCTGCAGTGGCTGGTGAAACGGGCTGTACTGGTATGGCAGTTGGTTGGAAACTTGATATACCTTGAGAAAGGGTTGAAGGGACCTCTTTTGATATATATCGATGAAACACTGAAACCTTTATAGGAACAACTGTCGGAAACGTATTTCCGATAATATCCGTACAGCTGGCGGTTGGTCGGCCGTTTGAAGGTATCGTCCAAGACACGGCATTCCTTTGATGTAACTTGGTGGCGGTAGAATATCAAGGGCAGCGAATTTGCAACACTCACTACCTTAGTAGTACTCAGGATGATGTGTCGTATGGCCCGTGGTAGAGTCACTGATACGAGCCAATAAGATGGCCGAGCACGTTCATCTCATCTCATCTCATCCCATCCCATCCCATCCGAACATTTGATATCGACAATTGCACGGGCTTAATTAACACCTTGGTGCACTGCGTGTAGAGAGTCTGCAGGTCCCCAGTTCCGCTAGAATCCATAGATGGCTAGGATTGGATCCAATGGCTATCTAACCACCCCCGTTTCTCCATGTTGCATCCAATCCCGTTGTCGATCCACACTCATTAACTTGCAGCACATACCGCAATCACTAGTGGAGACAAGGAAGAAGGAATTAGAGATTGGCCAAAAGCAATTATTCTCTGATGAGCCTGCAAATACAATCGCACGTACACATCCCTATCACATCTGCAGTAATTAAGTAGGGATATGGGTGTGGGTATGCTGATAGTGTATCCGTAGAAGCGATACTCTCGAAAAAAGTTCAGACGTGGGACTGTATCATGGACAACTAGCCCAACCTTCTTTACCCGTTAGCATATCCCAAAAGGTATGGATGATTCAGTCACTTATGCCATTTCCCATCTCACATTACTCTTTCTTCAACAATAGCGACCTTTTCCCATTGTCTGGCTTTTCTTCTTCCTTTTGGCATTTCCCCAACGCTGCTCTGCAATCTACCAAGACACGATACGCACTTTCTTTGCCTATTCCTCTCGTAGCTGGAGGCCACCAACCATCAACCATCTATCCGTATTCCTCCCGTGCGAAAAGGCTGAGGCCACCACCCCTCGATCTAGAACAGAGAACCCTTGCCAAAACCTAAAAACCCGCCGCAAGCTATTTCGCGTTTACTCAGGGGTCGAATTTGATTTGGTTCGACCGACTTACCTGCCAACCAAACACTGGAGCTCACACAGCAACGACGCCTTGCTCCCAAATCGGCGCATTCGGATAAAACTCGACTGATACTCAAGATCGAACCGAATCAAACATTGTCCTTGCGTTCCTGGTTTCCTTGCGTTGCGCTGCGCTGCAGGAACAGAACCTCACTCATGAGCCCCCGATTGGCCAACGGGGCATCATTTCAACAACAGCTCTTGACACTGCGTCCAGGAAATTAAATCTCTTGATGAATTCTACAAAGCAACCAAAACCAGACCTTTCGACAAACGACTCCTATCCCGACTCTCTTTCGAACCGTTAATATTTTTTCCACTTCTCGCCGTTGCCGACCCCCCAGCTGCGAAACCTTCCACCACGCCAGCCCCGGCGGCGATTCATCCTGAACCTCCTCGACAACTTGGACCTGCCCGCTATACCTATCTGCATTCTTCAATGCCCTGGCAGCCTCTCCCCCGCATCGCGTTCGCCGTCGCGACCTACCCGTTTCCAGCCTCCAGCCCGGCCGACCTTCCTCTCGAGATAGGCGATGAACTCTACATTATTGAAGAGACGCCAGATGGCAACTGGCTGCGCGGCTACCTGGTAGCGCCTCCCAGTCTATTGACTGGTTTGACTTCCGTCAAAGGCCAGACTCTCGAGGCGCGCGTGTTCAGTGGAATCTTCCCTCGAAGCTGTGTCGAAGTTCGCGAGATGCTAGGAGAACCAGAGGACGGCGACGAGAACGATGATGCAGCAAGCGATGGTCCCGCTATGGATGGCGACATGCCACGAGCAAGCGATTCTGCCAAGAGTGGTGTGACAAATAACTCGGCGCGCAAAAGTCGCAAGGACGGACACAGGTCAACAATTTCTAGTAAAGGCAGAATCCCTTTCAGAGAGCTTCCGAATGGTACTTTGGGGAGTCTCTCTGTGCCCGTTGACAGAGATCCCGATGCTCCGCGTCCTGCTGCACCCGTGCCGATGCTCAAGATTGGAGATGAGACACCGACTTCTCTTGCAGAGCCATTGATCGACGAGATCGCCTCATGTCTGCGAGAATGGCACTCTACCAACCTGCACGAACTTCTCCTCTCCCGTCAATATAGCCGACTAGATCAACTCTCCCAGCTGATTACGAGTCTCAACTTGCATCGTCAACAGTTTCTGTATAATGTCCTTACTGCGCACGAATATGATCGCTTGCGCGAAAACACCGTCTGGGACTTGGTGAGGGTAAACAAGCTTTGTGGAGGAGAGGTCATTGTCCGAGATCCTGAAGCGCGAGGAAGAGTTTTAACAGCCGACGACTGCATCGTTAAGGTCACCAAGTTGCAGTCTGTAATGAGCTCATTGGACGAGCCTCCACAATCTACTGTCGAATTGACTGCTCTGCACCATCTCATGATCGACATTAAGGGGTTTGCCGGTGCTTCGATTGAGGAAACGTCCCTCGTGTTTTACCTCGTCAGCAAACCTCAATATGGCCAGCCTTTTACTCTCTCTGAAGGGTTTACTGTAAAAATTCCTCCCGGTGGCACACTCGTCAACCTGGCCAAGCACGTCCAAACAAAGACCCTTTTCACCGACTTATCCTCCCAAGATGTGGGTGATGTCCCCTCAGCAGAAACAGAACTCTTTCTTGTTGTTAAGGTGCTGGCGTCTCAACATATCATACCTTCACAGCCTTTGTCTCGTTCCGGAACTGCACCATCGGCCCCGTACTCTAGAGATCAAACGAAACCGACATCTGCAGGCGGAATCAAGAATACCAGGAGAAGCCTCATGTGGGGTGGAAAAAGCCCAAGGACTGGAATTTCAAGAGGTTCGCCAGTGACAAGGATGGACGCCGTTGCCGAGCAGAGTGATGGGCGGCCTTCAATAAACGGCGCTGAGAGTAGGGAGGGTACTGCACCACCCAGCACGGCAGGCTCAAAGACTGGCAGCCCGGTAGATGGTGTACAGGTAGCGGATCGCGCAATAGGGCTTGGAGTTTTACGTCTGAATCCAATCATGAAACAAGACGACGAAGTTGATCATCTTGTGAACATCTGGTCGGCGTCATCGAGACACGCAGGCGAAAAGGAAGCCGGTGATGATTGGGACCCGCTGGTCAAGGAATTGTTGGACAGTCCGTCTGGCCACTACGAAAAGTCCCGCAGGGGAGAGCGATTGCAACTGCAACTCAAGAGCTTTGATCATCTAGACGCTGACACTCTCATCAAATCTACTCCGACCTTGCTCTCGGGTGTGGCTAAGACAAGCAAGATGGGCTTTTCTGGTGCCCCGACAAGATCTCGCTCGGATATATACTTCACCTTGACCGATGCCGCACTAGGAAAGCAGAACCTCCTGTCACGGTTCGGTGGCAGTGCAACGGCCATGCCATCTAGTGTCCATGGGAATAACCTACAAATAACCCTCGAGGTCAGAAAGACAACAGGCGAACGAATCGAGAACTGTATCTTTGCCTCTTCCAACACAGAAGCATTGAGCACATTCAAGTCGATAGCTGCAGAGAGAGGAGAGCCTTGGAACCAGACACTGCGGCTTGCTTTGGCCCCTACCGACGTGCCACAAGCCCATGTCGTAATGTTTGTTTCCGATATGCCTAACCCACCATTTGCTGTTGGCCACATGCCCTTGTGGGATCAAGGGGCGTTCATACGTGATGGATTGCACGGTTTGCTACTCTATAAGATAGACGAGCACACCTCCACTGCACAGTCCGGGCCAACCGGAAAGGGTGGATATCTATCACTGTCATGGTGCCCCAACGGCAAAGATGACGGCTCAGTTGAAGTCAATGGCCCTCTTGCTATTCTCCGCACCAACACTTATCTTTGCAGCACTCGGTTTTCGCAGGACAGAGTGATCTTGGGACTCTTGAAGTGGCGGGACCTCCAGCGAGAAGAAATTATAGACATACTGAAACAACTCATCTTTGTGCCCGAGATCGAGGTAGTCAAACTACTGAATGATGTACTGGACGGCCTTTTTGGAGCCCTTGTGGAGTACTCTGGGAGTTCCGAATTTGAAGACCTTGTCTTTACTGCTTTGGTCCGAGTATTGGGCATTGTCCACGATCGAAGATTCAACTTGGGCCCGTTGGTGGATCAGTACGCCGAGAACCAGTTCAACTACCCCTTCGCGACGCCATGTTTGATGCGATCATTTACCCGTCTTCTCCAAAACCCAACTGAACCCGAGACTGCGCGGAAGCTCCGTGCCACATTTAAGGTTGTCAGGCACATCCTTAAATTTATCACACATGCTAGAAACCAGCAAAAGGAGAAAGAAGCTGGCATTGGCATCACCTCCAATGCGACCGGCTTTACACGCGACCTTCGTGCCATTTTTAAGGCTCTTGACGCGATGATGCGTAACGCTGCCCCTGCCCTCGTGGGAACACAGACCCTCGCCGTTCAACATTTCCATACATGGCTACCAGAGCTTGCTGGTATGCTGACCACAGAGGAGATTCTGCACGTCGCCATTGACTTTATGGACTCGTGCACTGATGTTAAGGGCAAGCTCGTTCTGTATAAGCTTGTGCTGATTATCAATTATGGCAAGCTGGACCTGTTTGCCCACCCTGATCAAAAGTTGGCCTTAAGCACCAACACAGTTCGATGGATCACTCCTCATTGGGGTCATACCGAGGAGGTATCAGCCCAGTGGAGAGATCAAATCCGTCTTTGCTGTTCTGTCCTAGCCAGTCAAATTGACTATCTTGGTTCCGAAATTCCCGACCATATTCCCAAAATAATCGATTCATATCTTGCGATTCTCGCCGCTCCCAAAAAGCCAAAGGATCGACTTTCTCTTCTTTTCCCATCATCATACCCTTTTCCTACTAAACCTGTTAATGAAGACCTTGAATTCGACGAAGCCCTGGTCGAGCTTTCTGCCATTTTATCTGCAATTTCTGATTCGCCCTCCGGCATGCAACTTGAGCTCGCCGAGGACGACCTGACTACTCTGTTAGAAAACCTTCTAAGAGTGCACATGAGCATTTTGAAAGGAGAAGCATATCCCCTGGGATGGTTGAGTGTGCATATTCATCACCACAAGTCGACCATGCGGACACTCGAGTATCTTGCTGCTACCATGTTAGACGCATTTATCCCTGATCCAGAAGAAGCAGAGACTTTTAATACTGAGCTGTGGAAGCTCTTTTTTACGACCCTCCTCAAACTTGTAGGCAGCACGTCTCTTGCGCTCGAAACGTTCCCCGAGCAGAAGCGAAGAGCAGTGTGGAAGATCGCAGGCGACGTTCGAGAACAAGGCGCCGAGCTCCTGCGTCGTACTTGGGAGGCGATCGGATGGGAGACGACACCAGACGAACGGATCCGATACAATCTTCCCAAGATGGGAGGATATCAGGTGCAGTATGTACCAGCGCTTGTTGGCCCTATCGTCGAGTTGTGTCTCAGCGTGCATGAAGGCCTTCGAAGAATGGCCGTCGAAGTGCTGCAGACTATGATCGTCAGTGAATGGACCTTGAGTGAAGACCTGTCGATCATCCAAACAGAGACGATCGATCGCCTGGATATATTCTTCAAGGAGAAGCCTTTGACCGAAAGTATCCTCCAGAAACTGTTTATTTCCGAGATTCTTGAACGTTTCATACCTTTAGCAAACGATCCCGACGAAACGTTGTACCCCGCATTACGAGAGTTTGTCGGCACTATTGACGAATTCCTTGACCTTCTGGTTGCGGTTCACAGTAGTGATGACACTGACGAAGCGACACATCTTATCAACCGCCTTCGTCTCATGGAGTTCCTCCGTGACATGCAAAAGGAAGAGATATTCGTTCGTTATGTACACCAACTCGCAGACTTGCAAGCTGAATCGCGGAACCACACTGAAGCCGGTTTGGCCCTTCGATTACACGCTGATTTATATGAATGGGACCCTACTGCTGACCCAGGCTTTGTAGCACAAACGCAATTCGAGCGAAAGGAGAAGCTATACTTCGACATGATCAAGCATTTCGAAGAAGGAGAGTCCTGGAG
>JAAGWP010000467.1:0-18274 GCA_013266165.1 Fusarium graminum
TTTTTTTTTTTTTTTTTTTTTTTTTTTTTTTTTTTTTTTTTTGCCTGTCGATTCACAGCTTGCACGTAGATGCTGCCTGCGTTTCCAAGAACATGCCACACCACGAGGAGCATGCGAGGCTTAGACATCATGTCAAGCCACTATCAACACAGATCAGCTCAAAGATTAGACTCGGAGCCGTTGCATCTCTATCAAGCCCGGTTGATATGGGCTGTGTCATGCGTAATGTAAAATTGAATAATAAAGAAAAGACCAGACTTTTTCAGCTTTCCCCGTTAATCTCGATTCTCAAACGTGGTAGTAATCTATAGACGAGGGTGTTGAGACAATTCAACCCCACGCTCCGTCTCTCTACCATATCACACGTCAACGGCGGCCCCCCAAGAACCCCAGACCCAGTTATGACAGATTTTCCCGTGTTTTTTTCTGGTTAGGATTTGGATTTCCCTCTCCCTCTCCCCTCTCTGATTGTCTCCCCCAGGTTCGGTTGATCCACTGAAGTGAGAGAGTCTAGTGTTTCTTGTTATGCATATGTGCTCTGTAAAATTCATTGCCCAACACAACGGGCCCCCGTCGCGTGGGACGTGGTACGATGTCTTGGATAAAGTTGAATTACCGAGAACTGATTGCACCAGAGGGCAACCGTTATATCGACCTAGACACCTACCTGCTTTAATATGTAATCAGTGTTTGTTTCTGGACATTCGTGTTTAAACCACGGTGAAGCTTTCCACGCTCGGTAAGGTAACCTTCCTCGTCTTTCACCTTGACTTTGCGGCAGCGCTTGCATCAAAAACAGGTCAAGATCGGGCTCTTCTTCGGAGGGTGTCTACGGGTGTGTAGTCTATTCAAAAACAGATGCGGACTCTGTCCGGGAAAGAGCAGGGGCTGCTCGATCTGGGATCCCAGGAAGTAGGAACCAGCCGAGAACGGCGCGGAGAGGAGTCGATATAGTAGACGCCTTACCCAACATGTATAAGCGTCTCTGCGCTAGGGTCGGTACCTGGGCTTGGCTGGGCAGACGCCGCTATCTTTATCTCTATCATTCACGGTACGTACCGATAAACATCCATGGTGATTCTTTTTTGTATGTGTCCAACTGGTTACTACAGAGGGGATCAGATCAATCTCTGGCGGTATCACAGCGCAGTGCAGCCCTGTGAACCTGCCAGTACGTATCTCCTTCCCACTATCTTTGCCTTGCTTTGTCACTAATCCCTATCTTTCTCGGCTCTCTGTCTCTGGGGACCCCCCCAGCTCAGCTGCTATCTCTATCAGTGTGTCTTGAATTAGAGATGTGTGTTGCGCCTCTATCTCTACCAATACCAGCACCGGTACCAGAATACCAGGAGATCTGCGGCGGAATTGTCCCACGCCCAGGATATGCATGGCATGGCGCGGCCGGCCTAGGTATGGTAAGGTACTCTGTATCCGTAGATAGAATGCAGTCACTCACTAAAACTACCCACGTCGAACAAATATATTAAAGTCTTTCCCCATCTCATCTTGTCCTGCCCTTTCTCGCTTCCATTCTCCATAATCCTTCTCAGTTCCTGTTCCACTAGGTTATTTCCATACCTAGAATTGGTGGATCTTTCCTTCCGCCATCTCTTCCACTCCCGATCTCCTTCCTCGCTTCACTTTGGTTACCCTACCAATTTGAGAAGGATCTCCCCAGTCTCATCGACATTTTCATCTTCCCGATCTCTTCGACTGTCTAGCATCATCCGAACTTACGAAACGAACCCGAAAATATCTAGTATACGATAACTCAACATGTCTTACGTCGTCCCTGGGCCACCAACGGCCTTCAATGGCACCAACGAAGAGCTTGGTGGTGATTCCAGTATGTCTTTGCCACCAAAACCGTCGCCATCACTTGGCGATGTTATCGAGATACAGGGGCTAACATGATTCTCTCACAGCAACCGAGAACCTCAACCAATGGTACCAATCCGGTGACCAGGCCTTCATCATCCTTTCAGCATGCCTCGTTCTTCTCATGGTCCCCGGTATCGCCTTTCTCTACTCCGGTCTTGCTCGAAGAAAATCAGCTCTCTCCATGCTCTGGGTCGTCATGATGTCTTTCTCAGTCATCGTATTCCAGTGGTATTTCTGGGGTTTCTCCCTCGCCTTCTCTACAACTTCCAACAACCCTTTTATCGGTGACCTCAAGCATTTCGGCCTCATGAAGGTCTGGGGCGCCCCCTCAGTCGGATCGCCTCTCGTCCCTGCTCTGCTTTACTCTTTCTACCAGATGATGTTCTGCGCTGTTACTGGTGCTCTCACTGTCGGCGCCGTTGCCGAGCGAGGTCGAGTCATTCCCAGCATGGTCTTCATCTTCTTCTGGGCCACTCTCGTCTACTGCCCTCTTGCCTACTGGGTCTGGAACCCTAATGGCTGGGGCTTCGTTCACGGTGTTCTCGACTACGCTGGTGGCGTTCCCGTCGAGATTGGCTCTGGTATGTCTGCTCTCGCCTACTCCTGGGTTCTCGGCCGCCGTAACGAGAAGATGATGATGAACTTCCGCCCCCACAACATCTCTCTCATCACTCTTGGAACCATGTTCCTCTGGTTCGGCTGGCTCGGTTTCAACGGTGGCTCTGCCTTTGGTGCCAACCTCCGAGCTGTCATGGCTTGCTGGAACTCTTGCCTCACTGCTATGTTTGCTGCCATGACCTGGTGCCTTCTCGATTTCCGCCTGGCTAGAAAGTGGTCTATGGTTGGCTGGTGCTCCGGCACCATCTCCGGTCTTGTTGCTGCTACTCCTGCTTCCGGTTTTATCGACCCTTGGGCCAGTATCATTCTTGGTGTTGTTGCTGGCGTCGCTTGTAACTTCGCCACCAAGAGTAAGTTATCCTGTGATTGTTTGATATGGTGAAATAGAAGCTAACCTCAATTATAGTCAAGTTCCTCATCCGAATTGACGATTCTCTCGATGTCTTCGCCGAGCACGGCGTTGGCGGTATCGTTGGTCTTCTCTTCAACGCCTTCTTCGCACGCGGTTCCATCATCGGCCTTGACGGTGTCAACACCGGTGCAACTGGGGGTTTCATGGATGGCAACTATGTCATTATCGGCTGGCAAATCGCTGCCATCGTCGGTGGTTCCAGCTACGCTTTCGTCATGTCTGCCATCATCGCCAAGATCATAGACTTCATCCCCGGCCTGAAGCTCCGTGCCTCTGAGGAGGCTGAGCTACTTGGTATGGATGATGACCAGCACGGCGAGTTCTCTTACGACTACGTTGAGGTTCGCCGAGACTTCCTTGCTTGGAGCCCTACCCGCGGCGACCCTGCTCAGGATGGAGATGTTCTTGAGCCTACCCATGGCATTCATGAGCATCAGTCCATGATGAACCCTAGCGAGTCCGACGATGCCCGCAAAACACCTTCTCTTAACACCCCCGACGTCATCGCGCCTCACGCGGTGATTGACGAGAAGCATGCTTGAGCTTGCTCATCGCAACCTTATCTTTGCGAGTCATGTTAGCCTTGTTTGATATTAGAAGGGTCTATTTGTTGCGAGAGTTGATCTCTGTTTTCTTTAGCTTATTGGAACTTGGGTGTAGCCGGCAAAGGCGTTACGGATATATCTTTTCTTCGACGTATATATGTCTTGCTGTTTTTAATACCCACCTGGTAGATGTACACGGCTTTGGAAAAGCGAACAGGTAGTCGGACAAGTACATATAATTGTACGATCTGATATTATATAGTCATCGAATCAAAGTACTACAACTTCTCAATTCTTTCTTTGAACTCGCTTGAAATGAGAACATCAAACTTAACTTCATACAGTGTTTGTCCCGATGCCTGCTATATACACCCTTTATAAACGAGTAGTAAATAAGATTTCTTACATATGATACTATTATGGTCATACAAAGCCTAAATAATATCTCATTCTACAGATAGATTCCAACTCAAACACTTTGGGTTCAGGAAGGGGGCACTCCGTCGGTAACCTTACCGTACGGTAACGACGGATAATCACCGAAACAGGAGTAGTCGAACTGCGCCTTATCGGCCATGGTATCTTGCACCTCCATGAATGTGTCCAATTCACACCAACCATCTTTACGGTTGACGTCACATTCGGGAAAACTCCTACCCAGAGGCACTGTTCTCTGGTTGAGAACAAAGTGAATATACTTGGTCTCTTTGCCTTCAAGGTAACCATCCCTCTCTGGGGAGACGGGCTTGGGGGCTTTGATGATTTCGATGTCCAGGCGGGCACCAAAGGGAGTTAGCTTGGATACAACAAACTGATGCTCGCCAGGGTATCTGTCGGTAGGAAGCTCCTCAGCAAATTGACGTAGGCCAAATGCTGCAAGGATAGAGATGATGTTGGTGTCGTGAGAAAAGTCGAAGTAAAGACTTTGGTTCAGAGGGAAAGTCTCCGTCATGCCATCCAGAGTTATATTGATCTGGGAGCCCGAGTAACCAAGAGTATGGTTCTTGAGGCGTGCCATGACCTCTTGCTGATAGCCAAGGCCAGTAGCTCTCTACATGCGGTATTAGCAACATTGGAATCATCAAGAGTAGTGTACTTACGCCAACAGGACTTTGGAAACCTGCGCCCGAGGAGAACCCAAGATCGATTGAGTAACCAAAGTGCTCCCACTCCTCGTATGTAAATAGGTCACAGAATCTACTGAAGCCATAGGCAACAGTCTCATAGGGACACATGTTTTGAGCTGCCCAAACATCTGCAGGTGTCCATGTGAAGCCCTCGGTGGCGTCATTAAATCGGTCAGTTGCTATTGAATATGTTAGTCCTTGTTCTGTCGTATCAAGTATCGTCTTGAAACACACCATCTTTGAGATACTTTTCGTACCAGGTTGCTACGGGAGTTACATAGTCCGCCTTGTTCGAGTTGGGGCAGTTGAGACCCCCAGCAAGTGAGTTGTTGAAGCCAGGAGCTTCGATGATCACTTCTATAGTGGCATTGTTGGTCCTGCTGATGTTAACTCTGCAAAGGTTTGGTGTACGGCACAGACTTACCACTCCAAGCCGAAGAATCCAGCCATCCAGTTTTCAGCGGATTTCAACATGCGATCTTGGGTCTAGATAAAGTTAGAATAGGCGAGCTTGAGTGAGCGAACTGATGTAAAACATACCGTGGTTCTGACAATAAGCTTGCTTTCAGGGTTGTACAGGCTACCATACATATAACTATGTAAGACACCTAGAGTTCAGTATTAGTCCTGTGGTTAAAGATTTGGAGGTACAAGCTCTTACCAGACTCAAACAACTCCTGTCGGCCTCTTGGGACCAGAATGGCTTTACCGAGTTCGTACTTCCAGTCATTGAGGAACTCAAGAGCGCCGCTGGCCTTGAGGGTGGACGAAGCGTTGGCAAGACGCTCGCCAAGCGTAGCGACATTTGCACCTGGAGTCGGATATCTAGCACCATGGCGAGACAGCATCTGAACTTGAACAATCTCAGCGCCCTGGGGAATTGGGTACTCATCCACGCCGAAGCCGGTAGAGGGAGAGTATGGGCTCAAGTAACCCATCATCTGGAAGATACTGCGGTTGCCCTCCTTCATGCCCTCAATGGGAATGGATGTCTGCAGCGGGTCATTGGGTACAAAGGTAGCCGTAGGCTCAAAAGCATGAGTCTGGGCCATGAAAGCCGGCTTGCCAGTGGCAGTGACGCCGGCCCATAGTTCGGGCGAGGTCTGGAAATACTGGGGCACCCGGTGTGGGGCACCGGGACATGATCCGGAGCGAGAACCGGAAAATGCTAAAGGCAGGCTGAGGTAGAGGTTTGCACCCATAAGAATGACGACAAGGGCTGACAGAAGAAGAACAGTGCTTCTGTATGCTCGAATTGGTCCCCGAGGAATGACTGGTGGGGCAGGATGTTCCCCGTCGAGCTCATCTTGATGCACTGGTTGGTAACCCGAAGAGCCCGGAGCGGCCTTTGATTTGAGAATCCCCGAAGCTGTAGCCATGATGACGAGGTGGTCTCCTGTACAATGCAGCTATTGGGAATGTACTAGACTTTGATGCACGATAGATGTCCTATCTCAACAAATATCTTCTATGACCAGCCTAAGCGAGGGACACCACGCTTGTGGATATTTGGGATGTACCCCTTTGGCACGGTGAGTGCCCTGAACAGATAGTCTCGACAGGCAATATGTAATTAAAGAGTGAAACAAGTGCTCTAGTTTAGCTCAAACCAAACAAGGGGAAACCAACAAAATAAAAATAAAAGAATGGAGAACGCGCCCTGAAACGACGAGCGTTAGATTCTGATGGCACTCAGCTTCGATTTGGTGCCGATGTTGCTTCTTCCAAGATTGGATGAGGCGTCGGATTCTGAATCCAAAGCCCCTGCTTGGATTGGGTTGAGGCTAGGGAAGGAGGGGCGGTGCGAGGGGAAAGTGGCCAATTGAGCTGTGATTTTGGCACTGTGCAATACATGACCCCTAACGTCCACTGCTGGACCAGGGTAGAGGACACCGATCTTCAGCTGTCTCCGGCGCTGTGAGGCTTGCTCTAGCGCTATTGAAGTGGATAGATAAGGAGACAACCGCCCGGAGAATATAACACTGTGATAAACACTGTAAGTATATCGCCTCTGCCTGGTAGTGGATAGGTCGCTAAAGTTCCATTCGCATCTCAGGCGCAGACGCCAGTGCCGCTGTTCCCGTGATCACTTCATTCACCTCTATCCCAGGGTGTAGCCCAGGTGTCTACCTGCACCGAGAAACTGCCTGGGCAGCAGTGTTCTCCTTTCTCATTACATGGTCCTTCGTATTCTTGATAGAGACACTCTGTTTCGATTTGTAACTCATCACAATCTTCATCGTTTTAAAAAGCCATCTTTCTTTGATCAATCTATCACATTCTAATTCTTCATCATTACCATGTCATCGCTATGTGCCAACATATCATGTTTATGCAAAGTGATCAAGCCGAGACCCAAACGAAAAACCCGGGCCAATTCCGTGACATGCAATTCGTTGATTTGTTCCCATGTCAAGTCTGTACTTTACTATCTGAACCAACCCCAACAATCTATTCGACGATCCCGTGTCTTCCTCCCTCGACAGTAGCAGTAACTTTCATGGTCATTGATATGATAGAATTCCTGACCGCCATTGTCAAACTCGATACCAATTTCAATCTCAAACTACTTTCCTCTTCTCACACGAGGCAAGAAGCAAAGCGAGAGTTGGCGGGCGGAGACAACGTTTGGATGACGATATAAAACAAAAGCAACTTCACCACTAGAATGAACGCGCCAGCGTTGGCCACCACCGAATAGAAGAATAAAAAGCAACGACAATTGCCGTAACACTTCTCCAATTATCCTCTGTCTATCCGTAATTTGGTTCAGATGGGAGCAAGTGACTGATCAGTCCACTATCTGAGACCACCAGGAATCGAGAATTTAGATCTCGTCTCTTGACCAATACCTCGGTTCCATCTGCTGTCTTAGTGCTAAATCGTAGCCAATCACCTGGAACTAGACACATCTTGAGACTCGACCATACATATGCCTCCCTGCTTTTGTCAAGCAGGTCATATCGATCGCATTTTTGTCGATCCATTTTCACCCTCCCCACTCAAGACTCACATCTCACCCATACATATAATCCTTCTGTGTCTTGGCTCAACGCTCATCTGGTGTCACTCGATTTTCTACAGAAACAAGCCACAGCTGCTCTGATGGTATCTTCTCACATTGGACCGACTTCAGATAAGGCGTCTTATCCCTGCCATTATCTTCGCCACCAGCCAGCCTCGTTCTCTCTGAACTTGATGCATGATGGATCACGGCAGCACTTTATCAGTTGTCTAGTTCTAACAACCTTTGATCCCGCCTTGCTACCTTGTATCCCCCCTAGCATGCATCGACCTAATTTCTCCCTTCTTCTTGAATGCTCCCTTTTAGGTACAACGTAATTTATGCAGTAGCACATGTCTTTGATACGCAAGACGTCCGGCTTATTTCCCAAGTTAGACGAAACACTTGACCGCTCTAACCGGGTTAAGGATGCTGAAGTCACTCTGTCACATATCAATCTGACAATTCTCGGTTCCTGAACATTTCGATCTGTGCATGCGACTCTGCTTATTCGCCTGCGCTGAGGTGCTATTTTTGTATCTGTAGCGTATCTGTACAAACCTCAAAGTTCTAACACAGCTGTTGATTACTCCTCCGCCTCCCAGCCATCCCACCAAGCCAGATACCGATACACAGGTTCGCCCGAGACAAAGACAATGCTTTTAGCTTTTCCGCGACCATGACACCAAATAAAAACATACTCAATACCCGAATGCAACCTGTTGCCAATGTCCCTTGTAAGCAGTACCTTTTGTTTTTCGCCCATTACCATCAGACGCCCCCTTGTTCCATGCGCCTTTATCCCAGCGCCCAAAATTATTCAATGATCTCGTCATGTTTCAGAGACATGTGTTTGTGTATACGTACTCACTCCACAACTATCTTGACCGTAGGAGCTAGGGGCGCAAGTTTAATTGGCCTGAGATCGGAGGGGGAAGAAGCCGTCAGGCATGGGCTCGATGTGCCAGATCTTTGGTGCTTCCTTGTTGAAAGCAGCGTCCCACTCTTTCTTCAGGTCTATGGGAAGACTCCATCCGAGCTCGTCGTCACGGAGTCTCATGCGTACCAGGTGTCGACGCTCTTGAGCCCCATCGCCATTGACAAAGCCTTCCCGACGATGCAAGACCGCGAGGTTGTTGATGAAGTGCATATCGCCTGCCTGAGTACTGATTTCTAGCTGAGTTGCCCTGGCGATGTTCTCGATGGAGTTCAACGCCTCCATCTGGCGTGGCGTAACAGCAGGGAGGTTGGCGGGACGTGGGTGCACCGCATTCCCTGTGAGAGCTACTCGGCCAAAGTTCATGATCACTCTTCCCTCGTGATGAAAGAGGATCGGTCGGCATTGAAAACGAGGCCTGTTCCGGCAAATCATGTCAGTTGACACGTTCTTTGTCTCTCACCGAGAAAAAAGGGAAGCCGCAGATGATCATGTGCTATGACTTACAGGGCGAATGGCCAATCAGAACGAGAGAGCGTGCGGATCATGTCAGGACGACTGGCAGCAAGAACGTTGTAGACGGTGTAAGCGGAGGCGATGATACATTTGCCGCCAGAGACTGCAGTGCTGCGAGTGAGCCAGCTGACGATGTCGCCTGCTTCTTCATTGTGGAAATTCTGAAGGGCAAGTTAGCATGGGTGAACTTGGGATAAAGCCATTAGAAAGGAACATCAACTCACAATGGGAGAGGTGGAGTGGCGATGGTGGCCAGCCTTGAGCTTGGATGAGTTGTCGGCGACAATGTGAACTAGAGACAGGTTAGTTGCTGAAAGAAGAAAAGACAGTAGAGTATGATAGACCGAACTAACCCAGCATGTTGCCTTTTCGATCTTGACGACCATGACGATTGGCAATGTACGACTGGATGCCAAGGTACATCACCGTCAGATCTTCAGGTGAGTACTTCTGTGTGTTCAGTCCACGAATGACACCAAAACCCTTGCCTTGATGAACGTCTCGTCGAACACGGTCCAATCGAGATCCCAGAGTAGGAAGGGGAAAATTGTCTCGAGAGACACAATCCCCGTCAAGTTCCAAGTCTATCGGGGATTAGCCCATGTCCCAATCACAGATGCCACAGCGAAGCCTCGGGCAACGTACCTTTGAAAGTTTGTAGAGCATGCTCAACTTCCAGTATGTCGAACTCACTCAGAATATGGACGTAGTCCGACTGATCCGTGAACTGACTGCCAGACCAAGCTGTGGACTGGGGGAGCAATTTGGGCCATCCTTCGGGGATCCCAGCCGGTGCATCTGCCACGCGACTGACACAGCCGACGGCTGCAGGAGCTAGTTCAACGGCTGAATGTGGGCCAATGATGGGCCCAAGTCCAAGTGAAGCCATGGCAATGGTTTCTGAGGGAGAGTTCGTTAGTTTAGTTTGGGGTCTGGGCTGAGAGTCTATGTATCAGCCAGCCATCCTCCACGGTCAATGGGAGGGATGAGAAAGCATTGTAGGGACCTACTTTACGAGACGCAACGGGCCGTTGTCTGACGGTAGCTGGTGTGCAAGGCGAGACAAGGGGGATCAAACAGATCAAGTCGAGATCCAAAATGAGAGGTGAGTTGTTATGTAGTGATGGTTGTGCGTGTAAGAGAGATGAACGAGAGAGAGAGAGAGAGAAAGGTGAGGAAGCAAGAGTTTATCTGGTGCGAGACGTCTGTTTAAATGTCTTGCTCGGGTCCAGATGTTGTGGAAGGCGGAGATGACGAGACAAGGAGCAGAAGGAGTTCTGATACTAGGTATCGTCGATGAAGTGACGTTGGAGGCGTATAGGTATGTAGGAGTTGGTTCTGGGGTCTGGGGTACAAGTAGTATATCGAGAAGGTGCAGGCCTACAGTTAAGAAAAGGAAAGAGAAACAGCGGATCCAGGGAAAGAAGTAGCGGCTGATATGTGTGACAATGACAAGGACAGTAACGGCAGTTATAGCTGCAACTGCAACGACGAAGGATGACGAGAGTGACTAGGAGTGGCAGATTGCAACGAGAGGTCAGAAGGTCAACAGCTCTTGATGGCCGAGATTGAGATCTGAGATTAAAGCTGGAGATTACTGTGGAAAGGCTAAAGAACGTTTGGACAGTGGAGGCCGTTGTAGGTAATTATACCTGTTCTCGAGGCATATGGAAAGCTCCATTGACAGCCCTGGTTGATGTTGGAGATGAAGTTATGGCAGTAACTACCTACATACCTAGTTACCTTACCTAGGCAGGTATGGAGAATAGCGGGCGGCTCACACGGGGAAAGGATGTTGATGGCCGTCGACCGTGTAACGTTCTTTCTTCCCTTTCCCCGTTCCATGCCTTGGATCCGGCAAGAGAAGAAAAAACGCTTTCTCCTTCTTTGTTTCTGCTCTTGTGACCACATCGTCTCCAGACGATCCCCAGCACTAGGTGAACTATAACTTACACGCCAGGGTTGTCCTGGGGCGGTTCTCGAGCTAAGGTAAGGTACAAGACAGGGAAGATAGGTAGGGCAAGGCAAAGGTAGACGTAGATCGGGTACTTGCGTACCCGTGTCAACTCGTGGCAGGTCGCAGATACGCGGCGGCAGTCGACGCAGCCTAGGGGGAGACAGAAAACGTGAATGGTGAAGATCCGGTTAACTATGGTGAGGGTGGGCCTTTAACAGTCATGTAATTTGTCTCCCAGAGGGCAGCGAAGACCCAGCAATACGGGTAGACACTTTACATCCATGGGAGATATGCCTGTTGGGTATCCGCAAAAGTATCAGGTGCCGGGTTACGGATACCATCATGGTCATAGATTGGGGCGGTGGCTGGGTGGACCATGGGGGCATGAACTATGGACCTTGAACCATACCGTTGGGCTTGTAAATGATTGTCGTTGTGGTTCTCTCGCTTGTCACTGGTCGCTCAAAGGCCTGGATAGCAGCATTCACTAAATCTGGACTACCTCGGACCTAACCTTGCTGGGTGACAAGGGAGGGAAACGAGAGACGATGGACGAGATGAGACGATATGACATGGCATGAGACGAGAGGAGACGAGACGAGGCGAAGGAGAAAACTGTAATCATGCGGTGAATGAGGTTCTCTCATTCCTCGGGAAAACGAGTCTGGCTCTCAACCCCGCAGGGCTAGTTGCGAGAGAAAAGGAGCAAAGAAAAAGAAAGAAACAGGCGAGATGAAAAGAAGGAGAAAAGAAAAAGAAAGGAAGCACTGAGCGAGTTGACCTAGTCGAGTTAGCATGGATGGTTTCCAAAGCTGGAATATGGAGTCCCAGCCTAGAATGTGACTACGGAGTAAAGAAAAGCAAAAGCCAACACTAAGACCCAACTACGCGCTAAGCCTGGGCGCAAACTAAGAGAGATTCGACTGCTCGAAGATCCTCGTGTTGATCCCTGGTGGCTTCCCTAATCTCCAGTCTCAGGAGTCCTTGAAAAAGTGGTTCCCAAATCAGGGCTACCATCTAGCTGGTATCCGCATGGCTCCCATACTGTACGGGTACCTTGTTGGCCTCTTCAGATATCATACATCTCTATCAGATACATACCTGCTATGTACTACCTACCGTAGGCTACCTACCACGGCAATACAGATGGGCTGCTGCGTAGCCTGCGGCAGTCGATATTAATCCTCAAGATAGTCGAACTTTCTCAAGCAATACATCATCGTGATTGGCTGACGGGATATATCCGTCATCCGTTCGTTAGCTTTAGTGTCTCGGCTCCCAGATACTGGCTCCCCGTAGCAAACCAACGTCAAACAACATTATCTTGGGCATCTGAGTGTCAAAGCAAAAAGCAAGGGATGCGTAAACATACGCACCCATCTCATTTCCCTTTGCTCGCCTTTTCTCTCCGCTCTTTCCGAACGATACACAACAATGCAGCACACACTCCAGCCTAAACCTAGACCGCGCCTCATCAAATCAGTCAGCGTCCCTCCGACTCCGGCTCCGGCCTCAGTTCCAATCCGCCGCCAGCCAGGTCCGGCCCGCCCGGCTTGTTTCCGCACCCAAACTTAAGCCCCCTCCCCCCCGAGTTACCTTAGTACATATAAACCTTCATCCGCCCCGTGTTTGCGTCCTACGACGCACAAGCCGTCAAAACGCAGCAGTCCGTCCTCGGTCAACACTCGGTCAGCACCTCTCGCCTCTTTCTGTAGGGGGCCGCCCGCACGTACTCGGTGTCCCTGATGCTGCCTCTTCCTCAGTTTCTGCATTCTCTACCCTTGCCCATCATCGTCCTTCTCTACACTGACCACATTGCATCGTCACATCACACTCTTGTCCGTTCCTTCAACTGCTTTCTCGTTACTCTGATACCCTGGACTCATCCACATGTCGGCTAATCAAAGTTGAACAAGAATGATCGATCTCTTTGGCTATCAACACCCAGTTCACAATTCCCCGTGGTTCATGTCTTTTTAGTCCCATTATGCCAATTCCATTATTTCTCTATGCCTTCACTCGCCGCTGACCGCTTTTCCATCCCCGAATGAATCCCGTTTATCGTGATCATCGTTATCGTCGTCATGGCCGTTACCGTTGGTACTTGTCGTCACCCGCATTGACCCCCCTCCCTTCCTTCGCTTTTGAATACAGTCTCATTCTCCACATCCCCGCTGTGAGTACAGCATTTACACAGTGGCATTGCAATCCCGCACCTGCACGGTTGATGCATACTCTTCAACAGCCAACTCCCTTTCCTCGCGTCATCCTAGAAGAATGTCGATAGAGTTCTTCGACTGGCTTACCAATCAGTCCATCAAATCATATTGTTGTTCGAGGTTGCCAGTTATTCTCGAATAACTGACTAACGAAGAAATAATCATGCTCATACGCGGCTGCCTTCCGGAGCTCTTCCCATTGTAACGCTAAGTCACAGAGTTTGGCATTAGCATCATATCAAGAGTCGTGGCAAAAGTTGGCCACAATATATCACACCAAGGTAGACTCACCATATCGTTTGGCCAAGGTGCTAGTTGTGTGCACAAACTTGATCTTTTCTTCATCAAGACCAGCCAAGGTGCGCAGGTCTTGATCTTTGCAATCCTCTGAGAAGGGGAAGATACCCTTGTTACAGTAATGGAAATGCGCAAGTAAGATGTTTGCTCCTTTCACATCCCTAAGTCAGCAAGCACTTGAACACGTGAGCGTGGTGGCAGGAGAACTCACCCAGGTGATACTCTTTCACTTTTTCTTCACGCGCAAACCGTCTCTGCAAGTACATCCGCGGTCAGTAATCGTCCACCGCTCTCCACATGTGCCTAGTGGCGTAGGGAAGGATATCTTCTCACCTTCATTCCGTGTTTCTTCGCGTATCCAGCATCGTGTGATGTGATGAGAGCTGTGTTGTGCAAGAGAATGAAGATCACAAGATACGTTACGAGCCAGGTGCTCTGTTTATTCTTTGACATCATCTTCTGCAGTTTATCCAAGAGCTCTCTTCGCAGTTTCGTCTGGATGTGATGGATCAGAACAAGATCCATCTGAGCACCAAGCACTGGCGGAAGAGGAATTTTGCCATGGTTCGGGTTAGTTTCGTCCAGGATGTTCTCGTTCATGCCTAAAGTCTCTTCTCCGACAATGAAGCTTGACCTTGTTGTCAACCGAATCGACATCCACAGTAGGAGCGTGTGGCGAATAAGTTCTACGCAGTCCGGTGAAGTGGATGGATCCCGGAAGATCTTCCAAGCACGTAAGTACGTTCGGAAGAGTAGACCTTCACGAGGGCCAAGTAACTTGTTAAAAGCATCCTGCATGCTATTTTCAATGTGGCCAAGGTACTCTTTCTTTACCTCCTCGAGATTCACCATTGCATAGGGTGGGATAGTCACTGACTTCTTGACACCTTTGTAGTCCCATGTGCGCTCCAGCTTGTCACCCGCCTGAGGAATGAATCGTTGGACCTTGACCCTGACGAATTTGTTCGAGAGCCCTTCTGAGAGATATATGAATCTGGGCTCTTCGTTTGTCGCCCAACTCTGTATGGGATCAGAAATGTTGTTGGTCCATCTTCGCGTCCATTCGTAGCCTGGGACTTGCCCAGGTTTGAAGAGTCGGATGTCTGTGATCTTGTACCTGAGGCAAGGAAAGCGTCCCGCTCTCGAATTAGAAACTTTCTTGCACGTCAAGCATGGCCCGCCTTCCTCTTCTGGATTGTTTTCACACTACGGCAAACGGTCAGTGATCTACCCACAGTCTCAAAAATACTCACTCCGGCAGGAGCTTTGCCTTGTTCTAGCTGGGTAAGCATAAAAGATTCTCACTTACACGAATCCTCTGCATTCTACATCTGATGCAAGAGCCAATTTTTCGAGTTTGGGCAGTTTGCTCACGGAGATTGTGATCTTTGAAAGGTCCTCTCTTTCCACCTCGCTGGTTGGGAAGCAGAATGTCAAAATTGGGATGCTGGTCCATTAGAGACCAACCGCCCTGCACCGCATCTTCACCCATCTGGCCGTTGATAAGCATACCGTACTGGGAGACACTATTCCCTGGTGAAAGGTTATGATGGGTAAGAGCGGTTGTGTCGACAAGATTGGCTTCTGAACTATATTCAACTTGTGAGAGCGTTTTGGCCATCAGATGCTGATTGGACATCATTGCTTGATTTTCCAGCTGTGCTTCATCTTTGAATGTCTGGCCTGTGTAGAAGTCTCCGCATGGGAGAGATTGCTGTTGATCTGGTCCAGTATCACCTATCAAGGGCTCTGCTGACGTAGTCTGGTCCGGGATGAGGGGGAAGCTGACAAGCGGCGCAACATTCAGATCTGGCTGTTGGTAATTATAACTTGTCTGTTGCCCAGCACCTAGAACTGTACTATTATACGGCTCAGAAGGCGGCATTGTCATAGCTGGTTGCTTTTCTGCCACGTAGGGGACATCTGGGCCAGGAATTATCGGCGCAGAGTTGGGCAACTGTTGATAGCCTTTTGTGACCATGTCAGCGATGGTCTCCAGTACATTATAGCAGGTGTTTCATGAGTAAGGTAAAAAAGGAGAGTTGAGTACTTACCTTCCGACTGCCTCGAGTCCCAGCCACAACATGGGCAGAGGAATAAGGTGAGATCAGCCATACGCCGCGCTAACGGCGAAGTTGAAGACGATATCGAGCTCTGCCCAGGCTCGTCCCAGCCTGAGGACGCTCCATAGTGTTCGTGTTGTTGGTTGTAAGGATCTGACAGTGGAAGCTTTATCAGAGGTCCTTGGGACGGCGCTGGGCCATGCTCTGGTGTCATTGGGATAGACGGGTCAAGCCTTCTTCTCTTTCTACAGTGCTCTTGGTCAAGGAGTTGATGTATTTGATAACCAGAGGCTATTCCATAAAAGCTTGCTAGATTTTCAAGGTTTTGGTGGATCTCATATGGTAGAATATTGTAGTTGGGATCCACGGGAGGGGTGAAAGGTATTGATAAAGAAACCTGATCGTCAACCCCCGGGTGGAGGAGAGGCCTCTTAACTTTGGAAGGATATTGCAGATTCTATAGAAAAAAATCAATTCACCGCACATTTGTGTCTGATGAGGAGGGGCCTGGGGGCAAGATCAAGGTGAGAATGCTTGTCCGGGAGTCATGGCACGAGAGCCACGATGGGGCGGGGACAAGAGGGAACGGGGGTGATTGGCAACAGCCGCAGGGGCCATGCAAAGAGAATGATGGGACGGGGGATCGATGATATAACCCCATGCAGCTTGCCGCCAACCGGGGAGAGAAACTCTTACCATCATGGCTGCAGTGAGACAGGACAGGGTGTGGAACAAAGACTGCCTAGCAGTGGTAGCAGTAAGAACAGAAGTCAAAAGTCAAGGTACCACCGCGCGGGGATCAAACTCGACGAAATACAGGCAATGACAAAGGAGAATCTAGCTTGCCCTGTTTGGACTTTAGCAACAGTGGTCAAAATCGAGCGACGCCGGGGTGAGAGGGGAGGGGGGAGTGTGGTGGTAGGCTAAGGTGCCACGAAAGCCATCACCGGAGCACTTGACGTTGAAACCCCCGTAGTGCGCCGAGTGGAGCACCAGCGACGACCGGAGTCAAAATCGCGGCCGAGAGAAAGATTCTCAGACGACCGGAGAAGAGAATCGGTGCGATGAAGGAGGCGAGGAATCCGGGGAAGGCAGAGAGAGAAACGATAAGTAGGGGCTGTAAGGCAAGCCCAATCAGGCTTCGAGACTCCTTGCCAACAGACGTCAGTTTGATGGAGCAGATATTGGTGTGATGATCAATCGTCAACTGGAAAAGCCTCAAGCGTGAGTACTGCACAGTACAGTACAGTTGAGATAAGACGTGGAGCCTTGTCCACCCCGTTTGCCCTTTTAGCAACAAGGCGGGCTGAGCTGTCGTGGTACTGGCGACAGAACGTGTAGCGAGCGGCTGGTGGTGCTGGTGCTTGCACTGGCTGGTGCTTTGAGCGAAGTCACGACGATATGCCTGCGGCCGCGATCGTATGGATGACGGCCAATGCGGGCTGCGGGCTGAGCAAGTATGCGGCTGGCGGTGTGGTGGTTGTAGCGACTGGGCGCTGAGCGATTCAAGCAACGGCTCGACGACAGTCTGCTGGGAATGGTGATGATGAACGAGTCTGTGAGAGAGGAAAGTGGACTCGGTGAGGACGGCGTCGACATGGCCTCGTGCTGAGTAGTTTTTGACCGGTCTGAGGGGTACCATGGGAGTGGCAGGGGCCCTTCTGATTGCATTGATTGCAGTGCGTGGGCAAAAGATTTTGGGATATTACCCGCCCTGCCGGTTCAGTGTGCCTGGAGTTCCCGATCTGATGCAAGACAATAGAAGCAGCACCAGCGGAGAAATAGAAAAAGAAGAACAGCCCTGTGAGTGGTTTGAGGGCTTGGGCTACGTTGAAATCAAAAGGGTGGCTCGACTTCTTGCGTGATCCCAGATCTCCCGTCCCCAATAATGCGGGCTAAATCCCTCTAATCAGTCGAATCTCCGAATCGATTCATTATTCCATAACCACGGAGCCCAGTCATCGACATCGGTTAATTCGTGCATTAAAAAGCCCATGTGATTGACATGGGGCTGACCAATGTTGGTCATGGCTGCACGACCGACTCGCTCAGCTAGGATTGGATGTGCGTGTTATCCTCAAATTGTTTTTTTCTCTCACAGGGTCTTGCAACGCCAACCCGCCCAGGCATCGCACCCCAGGTTCTGGGTACATCGTCAACTCCGCAAACTAGCAAAGGTTCTCAGAAGTACATAAGCTATCGATCAGCAGGTTCAATAAAGGTCATGTTTAGTCCTTCTGTTGACGCGGGCCCGGTGTCGAGAGGCCGTTGGACCGGCCACTTGCGAGACCAACTGTAAAGGCGATACGTCTCAATGTCCCAGGGAACGCAATGACACCTCGAAAGCCATGAAGGGACAATTTCTTGTGGTTTGTATGCCGCCATGATCACCCGATATCTTCAGATGCAGTAAGGCATCGTAAATCTACAAATCTATAGTCGTTATCCCAAATCCTTCAGATTCCTCCTTCACCTATCACGCTTGCCAAGGCTGACAAGCGATAACAGCTAGCACCTCCTGGTAATCCGAGGCGGATAATTCTATTTGAATTGTTGCTGGTTTCTGGCCATGTGATAAGACTCCTGTGTGTTATCGTCACGCAGACGTTCTGGTTGGTACGAGGCACAAGGCACGAGGCAGGGGCAGCGACCGGTGAGACGAGCAATTCCCATTTCATAGCAGTGTTGAACTCAGTTT